>PVIH01006087.1:0-115528 GCA_004025045.1 Sigmodon hispidus
CTGAAGAAAGAAATTGAAGAGGATATCAGAAAATGGAAAGCTCTCCCATGTTCCTGGATTGGTAGGATCAACATAGTAAAAATGGCAATTCTACCAAAGGCAATCTACAGATTCAATGCACTGCCCATCAAAATCCCAACACAATATTTTTTGGACCTTGAAAGAACAATACTCAATTTCATTTGGAATAGCAGGAAAGTCAGGATTGCCAAAACAATTTTACTTAACAAAAGAACCTCAGGAAGTATCACCATCCCTGACTTCAAGCTATACTATAGAGCTACAGTATTAAAAATAGCCTGGTACTGGCATAAAAACAGACTTGTGGACCAATGGAATAGAATTGAGGATCCAGACATTAACCCAAAAACCTATGAACACCTGATCTTTGAAAAAGAGGCCCAAAACATTCAATGGAAAAAAGGTAGTATATTTAACAAATGGTGTTGACATAGCTGGATGGAAGTGTGTAGAAAAATGCAAATAGATCCGAGCCTGTCACCCTGCACAAAACTCAAATCCAAGTGGATCAAAGACCTCAACTTAAACCCAGTCACTTTGAACTTGATAGAAAAGAAAGTGGGAAATACACTTCTACGAATTGGCACAGGCGACCACTTCCTAAATATAACACCAGTGGCACAGGCACTAAGACCAACAATCAATAAGTGGGATCTCCTGAAGCTAGGAAGCTTCTGCAAAGCCAAGGACACTGTCAATAGGACAAAACGACAGCCTACAGAATGGGAAAAGATTTTTACCAACCCTGTAAGTGATAGAGGACTGATCTCTAAGGTATATAAAGAGCTCAAGAATTTAGATCCCAAAACCTTGAATAACCCTATCAAAAAATGGGGTACAGATCTAAAAAGAGAATTCTCAGCAGAGGAACTACAAATGGCTGAGAGGCACCTGAAAAAGTGCTCTTCATCTTTAGCCATCAGAGAAATGCAAATCAAAACAACTTTGTGATACCACCTAACACCTGTTATATTGGCTAAGATAAAAGGCACAGATGACAGCCTATGTTGGAGAGGATGCAGAGCAAGGGGAACACTCCTCCATTGTTGGTGGAAGTGTAAGCTTGTTCAGCCACTTTGGAATGCAATATGGCAGTTTCTCAGAAAATTAAGAATCAATCTCCCCAAGGACCCAGCAATACCACTTCTGGGTGTATATAAAGAGGCACATTCACAGTCCAAATGTATTAGCTCAACTATGTTCATAGCAGCATTATTTGTAATAGCAAGAACCTGGAAACAACCTAGATGTCCCTCAACTGAAGGATGGATTAACAAACTGTGGTACATCTACATAATGGAATACTACTCAGCAGTAAGAAAAAATATCCTAAAATTCGCAGACAAATGAATGGATTTGGAGAATATCCTCCTGAGCAAGGTATCACAATCTCAGAAAGATAAGCAGGGGATCTACTCACTCATTAGTGGTTTCTAAACAAACAAACAAGAAAAAAAGCCCAGCATGCCCAAGCGGCAAACCACAACCACTGAACAGCTTGGGATCAGTAACACCCTGGACTGATCCTTCGGATCCCACTCCAACTATAGGAGCAGCTGACTCACTCTTGAGGGAGGGGGGACAAAACTGGATTTGCCAGGAGTGGAGACTGATCCAAGCATTATTGGGTCATTAGGACCATAGGACTGTCTTTCCCTGCCCAGGTAGGGAATGGGGAGTTGTTGAGAAGAAAAAATGACCTGATGTGGTGGGAGGGGGAAGGGACCTTGAATAAGGATATACAGTGATGGAAAAAGAAATTCAGAGGGAAAGCTGAACACAAAGTAAATATATGTGTAGCAATCTTATTTGCATTATCACCCTTGATAACTCATGCTTATGATTTTTATCTTCTTTATAGTTATTGTTAACTTCTCAGCATTTTAAATTCATTTTACTGTTTTTCTTGATAAATACAAAATAAATAAAGAAAAAAAAAAAGAAAAAAAAGAAAAAAAAATCTCGACCACGTTTGGGAAAAAAAAAGAAAATGTGACTTTATTCATAATAAAAAAATAAAAAATAAAAAATTCTACAAAATTTTATCCAGGACATGTTGGAATACATGTTTAAGGAACCTTCAGAGAACCTGACAAATGCTAGCAGACAAGGTGGAGCAATAAAGATCCATGTTAAAAGCAAAAAATATTATAGTTTTTAATTTGTATTTAAGATTTAAATATTACCCTAAGAGTTACTGAGGCATATTCTTAACCACTTTTCCTGAGCTGACGGCAACTTATTATTAAGTTATAAATTAGCATACAAGAGTGTCATGTTTATGAACACTTTAATTTCTTATTTCTAGATAGATCAATACTCATGTACTCAAGACACAAATATGTCAGAGTAGTATTGAACCCTGTCCCAGTTATTTTCTTTAAATTGCATCATTTGTGTGTATGGCAAGGTGTTAGACTCTGAATTGTGGTGCTTACTTTGTTAGGCATGTCACCCTAAAAAGAACTTGCAAAGCATTATTATAAATCATTGATCTATAGAAACAAAGATGCTCTGCCAGAAGAACATGGCACAATTACAAGTAAATGCATTTCATTAAAGATCTTGTTTATCTAGTATTTACATCACTTCACTTGGTACTAATTATCTATGTCTTTAGTGAAAGAATTTTCAGAGATCAGTTTCTAAATTTCAAATCATCTCAAAGTGCAAGAGGTCCCAGATCTACCTAGGGCCCCAGACCTTAGCACAACTGATGCCATAGAAGAAATTCCATGCAGGCCTTGGAACCCAGCATGTAGGCAGCATCACCTGCAAAAGGAGAACAAGGAGTAATCCATCAAAGTCATTCTGGGAAAGTCCTTAAATGTAGTAACTTTGCTTTTTGGTTTTTGCACACCCACTTCTGACTATCTGTTCTTGCTTTCTGAAGTATGTTAATCAAGAATGTATTTTTTTTGTGTGTGTGTGCTTAAAATCTCACCTTGCAAAAGGCCTGATAATGCACTTGGGTCCCAAACACCCAGTGTAGTTGCTGACTGGGTCATAGTAACTTTCTATTAGTTTGAACCCATGTCTGAGTGGTCTTCTTTGGTGGACACCTCACAACAAAACTTTTGCTAATAATATTTAGAAGTAATGGTATGAAAAGTATACAAAAGCAGAATTTTTAAGAATGTGTTTTCCCAGCTGATTTCATTTCAAACATAGTCAGGGCTTGCATTCATCTTATTTGATTTGTTTCATGATATGCCACACTAAAATCTGAAATTTTTCTTTAGAAACCAGATGACTGTGTTGGGTTAATTCTATTTCTGTGCACTCAGGTAAGTCAAATGATTGTCAAATGATGAGATAATAAATTCAATTTTCAGTGTGTGTGTGTGTGTGTGTGTGTGTGTGTGTGTATGTGTGTGTGTGTGTGGGTGTGTGTGTGTGTGTGGTTTGAGAAAGGGGAATGATCATGTGAATATCGTGAGACTATTTCTGGAGAAGACTGAAAGCTGCTTGTGGAGTTAAATAGACCTCAGAAAAAGGAAAGAGAAGATGCAAAGTTCTGTGAGAAAATGGCAGAAGAAAACATGAACAGAAGCCACTTCATAAAATAGAAGAAACTTCTTAACCTACTGTAACATTCTTAAATATTATGTAGTTGCAAGCCACAAAAGCTGGCTGAAGCGCAAGAATTCTTCTTAGAGAGCCTCCCAGAGCAGATCTGTTGCAGGCCACCTAAATTCAACTCTTTGATACTTATGACATCATCATGAGTTTTTCTCTTTTTCTGTCCCTTTATTCTCTTGTACTTTATATGCATGCAACTTGGTACTGAGAGATGAAAAAGTGCTAGCGAATCAGGAGTATTTATCAGATACTCATAAAATGTATACTTGGGAGAAGAAGAAAAATTCCTAGAGCATGGTCTAGGAACATGAAGAGAAACTTGCAAACGTGGGATAAATGCCAGCATAAAATATGGAAAGGGAAACACAACCAAAAAGAATCCACCTGGAAATGAAAGGTGCCAAGAGTACATAGGCAAGACAATTCTGTCTCAGAAACTTTTGCGTAGTTATCATATTTATAAAACATTCTCCCCTTCCATAAATGGCCTTTCTCCTTCAACTAGCCATCTGTACATTATGATGATGATTTCGGGTGACAGCCAACTGTTTCAGGTGGTTCTAACTGAGCCAAGCAAGTCCCAGCATATACTTGTTTCTAAGAAATTGCATTTTAGAACAGAAAGAAACTGAAACAATATCCTAGAGGCTTACTCCAAGTGAACAAACGCATTAAACAAAGACAGAACCATGGACCTGCCAGGAAGTAGAGACATTTAAAAAGTTTTAACAGCAGGAGAGAGACTGTATCTTCTGGGGTGGGGGTGGGGTTGTCAGGAGGGTAGGGATAATTGAAATTTTGGTTTTATCTCCTAGATCTTAACAATTTGAGTATGTTTGAATGCATGAGCCTACTTGTTCTCATCACATGGCTTGCTTCCTTTTGCAAAGGAAATGGAACTTTCTAGGTAGAAAATCCTTTAGGTCTTTATCACCAGAAAACTAAAGCTTCAGCATTTGTACCAACTTCTTTCCCTTTGTACTATGTCAAAATGAAAAGGAGAGAGCTTACAAATTTGATCCCAAAATAGTGTGGTTACTTTATTACATGCTTAGCTATCCAGCCTCCAAGAAATCTACCTGAAGGGTCTATGTCCAACCTTGCTACTTATAGTTTGATATTATCTGATACTGATCCTTCATTTTGTTTGAATGGAGGTGACTCCAAGATACAACACTGATAGTGACTTCCAGATCACTGGTGGTCATTCTACAACCCTTCCTATTTTTCCCCAGAATTATAAGAGTTGGAAAATACTGATAAGTTCGCTAAGGCTCATAGATTTAATTTTGGATCTCCATTCTGTTCTTGTTTCTACTTTTCTTTTTTTTGAAATAAAAGCTGTATTCTCTAGTTTGAAAATGGGAGTCAGAATGTAGGATGGCATCCTGCCAGATGATACTGTGAATCAATATTTCAATATCATTTATAATGAATGAAATAAAGTACAAATCACATTAAACTTCCTCTACAGAATATGAAGTGTTGGTGATGATTTCATTTACAGTGTATGTGTTTTAATTGAACTTGAACTTCATATTTAAATGTAGGCCTAGGCCAAAGTCAATCTTTTCTACTTACTAAACATATTCTGTGGGATTATTGTAGCCTCAATGACTAGTGTAATATGCCACAAACCACAGAACTTCAGTGCAATGTTTGAGACAATGAGATAGTTGAAAGGATTTATTGACAGATGAATAACTTATACAGATAGATGAGAGAAAGGTCTTGAGAAAAAAGATAAATTTAGGATCAAAGAAATTAATTTTCCCATTGAAATCCCTATTTAATGCAAAGAACAGCACTCTATAAATTCATATGACACATAGCATCTTCATACTGCAAAGAATAGAGAACATCAGATGGAATTGTTTTTCTTACAATGGTTATAGTTTCATGAAAATATTGATGAAAAGGTACAGAGATTTTTTTTTTTATCTACTCTTGACCTCGCAGTTATATTTTCTCTACTAGGAATTGCATACCTCAAGAGGGGGATACATTTGTTACTATTGAGAATCTTTCTAAGTCTTAGATGATCTCATGAATGAAGCATTACAATGATTCGAAATGTGTTTAAATGTTTTCTTCAATTGTTCATTTATGTGTGATTTAACTGAAACATTTTGATGAAAATTTCTTATTTTGGAGCAACAGGGAGAATTAAAGTAAGTTATCACTGATCTAATTGCTGTAACTTTTAGACCAAGTATAATTTTTAAAGCAATATGTCTTGGGCTTCTAAATACAGTTCTTTGTCTTCATTATTATAAAAATGTTTCTTGGCTAGATCAAACCTTTCAGAGTTTTTGAAAAAATTACACAATATTTGCTTTAAAAATATTGCTTTTATTTTTAAAATTCTTGCTCCTTTCTTTCCTAATGTAAGCAAGAAAAATTCTTATTCCCCGCTAAGACCCTATAATGGGTTTGCTCATTATACGTGTGGATTTCTCTTATTTTAAATATTTTAATGTTACCTGTTTTTGTCTCTTATTGTGTCAAACAATGCACAGTAGCTTATTTTTTTCTATTTGTTAGCTCTGCTGTACTGAGTGAAATAAAATATAAATGGCTATGATCTTTCACTAAAGTTGCAAAGGTCATGGAGGGTTTAGTATGTGGTGAAGTTAGTTTTTAAAAGCATAGGTATTTCATTTTAATTAACTTGATCTCAGTATTTAGTGTTTAAGCAAAGCCATTTTGCTTAACATAGATTTCATCTGACACCTTTTAGGAATATTAGAGTATTAAAATTATTCCTAGAGATAAATGATAAAGAACCTTGCTATTTTTTAAAAATGCCATTTAATAGGATTTGGAAGATGTTATGTTTCCTTCAAACTAGATTACTTTTGTGTTTGTGCTCAAAAGTGTTTACTGATACCTTGTTTTTTTCTCCTGGTCATAGTGCAAGACCACTTTTTATGCCATTTCAGAAGATAGACACAGCCTTGTAATGAATAAACAGTGGCTAGATGTATCAAGTTATGAGAGTGGGAGACCTTGAGATGTCAAAGCCACTGAGAATGGATGCTTCATCTTGGTCTTGTTTGCCTCTTGTGGTAAGCCACACTTCAAGAGGTAGAAGTTACATAGTCTAAACCCCCAAGAGTGGACAAATGTCATGTTGACCCAAGATACACATAAGACAGAGTGAAATGTAAGCTGTTGTTTTAAATCGCTCTGATTTTATACTTCATAAAATATGTATTTTAAAAATTCTGACACTAGAAAACTAATGTAAAACTTCTGTAACACACACATCACTTCATGTCACATGAGTTAACTGCTAGTTTGACATACACCAGTCTGTACTAGGAAATAATAATCTATATTACTCTACATACTCTATACCAATACACTGCAGCAAAGTATTTGGTGAATCTGTTTTTTTTTTTTTGTTCTAAAATAGGATGTAGACTTTATATCCAGTGAACTTTCAGCAAGAGGGAAAGAAATCGAGAGAACACCAATGCTTACACTGCTGTTGCTTTCATTGGTATAGAAATAAAATATTGCAGTGAGATAAATAATTTTTCTATATTTGCAGAGAAGAATGTATGTAAGTAGTTTGAAGTGCAAGCCTATAAAACATAGGCAGTATTAACTAATTTTAGGATCATAATAGGGATATTATTGAGAGATATTTTCAACATTGGAGTGATCAAAACTCAGTTATGCCACTACATCACTACACATGTATGAAAATTGCTAAAAAAACCTCCCCACAAAACATCAAATATGAAAGAGAATATAGAACAACAAGATTTTTCTTTTTGCTACTGAAGAAGCCATATTGGAATGCCTTTTCATAGACTTACCAATTTAAAAATTTATTTTATATGACTCAGCAATTCTCCTACTCCTGCATTTTCCCAACTGGCTAAGAATTTATAGTCACACTAGAGGCCAAAAATCCAAATAATCCAATTACAAAATGAGGTTCAGAGCTAAAAAGAGAATTATCAATAGAATAATAATAAATAAATGAAAGACACTTAAAAAACTGCTCAACATCCTTAGCCTTCAGAGAAATGCAAATCAAAACAATTCTGAGATACCATCTTGCACCTGTCAGAATGGTTAAAATCAAAACACAGATGACAGCCTATGCTGTCAGGGGATGTGGAGCAAGGAGAACACTCTTCCATTGCTGGTGAGAGTGTAAACTTGTACAGCCACTTTGGAATATTAGTATGGTATTTCCTCTGAAAACTGGGAATCAAGCTACCCAATGATTCAGCAATATTGTACATATATCCAAAGGATTCACATTCTTAGCCCAAGGACATTAGCTCAACTATGTTCATATCAGCATTATTTGTAATAACCAGAACCTGGAAACAACCTAGATGCCCCTCAACTGAAGAATGGATTAACAAACTATGGTACATCTACACAATGGAATACTACTCAGCAGAAAAAAAAATGACATCTTAAAATTTTGAGGCAAATGGATGGATTTGGAGAATCTCATCCTGAGTGAGGTAACACGGGCCCAGAAAGATAGACATGGGAACATGTATGTACTCACTCATAAACGGATTTTAGACAAAAAGCACAGAATACTCAAGCTGTAAACCACCACCCCTGAAGAGCTTGGGATCACAAGGAACCTAAGCGAAACATCCAGGGATCCCCCTGGGAAGAGAAAACAGAGAAGTTCTCCGGAGTCAATTGGGATCATAATGGGTAGTGACCAAGGTGAGTAGCAACAAGTCATGAGAGAAGGATATGGTTGAGTGTGAGGAGCAACAAAGCGGGAGAAAAAAGAGATGGATATCTTGATAGAGGGAGCCACTGTGGTGTTAGGAAGAGGCCGGGTGCTAAGGAAACCTCCAAGAACCCACAGGATGTCCCTTGGCTAGGATTCCAACAAATAGTGGAGGGGGTGCCTAAACAAGTATTCCCTTCTAAGCAAATGAATGTGCACCCTAAATGTCATTATAGAACCTACGTCCAGCAATAAATAGAAACAGAAGCAGAGTTCCATAGCTAAGCACCAGGTAGAGCTTCAGGTTCAGCTGAAGAGAGAGCGTATGAGCAAAGGATCAGGATCATGAGGGAGAGACCCACACAGAAGCTATTGGGAGCTCACTGACTCTGAAATAATCACTGAGGACCCTTCATGGAAATGAAGTAAACACTCCAACGGAACACGACAGTCAAAGGGTGTGGACAGCTATTGGAGCCTCTTGCAGTTAGACCAGAGATTATTTTTGGTGCATCAACTGACACGTCAGACCCCATTCTCTACAGAGGAACTCAGCCTTGGTACTAGAGGAGGGTCTTGGACCTACTTCAACTGGATACACCAGACTGAACTGACTCACCTTGGATTCCTTGACCTCCTTGAAGAATGGATGGGGGAGATAGGGTGGGAGGAGCCTGAGGGAGGACTGGCAGGAAGAAAAGGAGGGGAAGTCAGACGGTAGGTAGATATAGAAAAAACTTTTATATATAAAAAAAAATAGATCTAAAAGAAAAATTCTCAGCTCTAAAGTGAAAAGATTCCCTCCAGGCAGAAGAGAAGACAGAGCAGCATAATATATGAGGAAAGGTCCTGTGTCAGTATGGGCAGACCACTAAATAGACCAACTAACAAATACTGAGATCTGGAAGAGAAATGGGTCATATCACACACTGTTAAATAATAGCCGATTTCTTTCCCAGTGGAAACTGAAAGCCAGGACATTCTTAGAGATGCAGCTGCCAAGCTAGACAACTTTGCAAAGCAAAATTATAACTGAGGAATACAACTGCCCATGATAAAAACAGACTAAAGGAGTTTATGAGCACACACCCAGTTCTACATTGCACATTAGAATACTGTAATGGAAAGGCATGAAAGCAGCCACCAAAAGAACTAAGCAAGATTCAGGCCCACAGGGACAGCAGTGACAGTCACCATGGACCCTGCATGGGTCTGAGCCAGGTTCTCTGCCTATATGTTATGATTGTATTACTTGGTGTTCTTTTGGGAATCACCTAATATTGGGAGTGAGGAGCTAATTGATATTTTTGCCTGTGCTTGGACTCTTTTCCTCCTACTGGGTTGCCTCCTCGAGCTTTGACATGAGGGTTTGTGCCTAGTCTTAATTTGTTAGGTAATGTTTGGGTTATATCCTTGGGAGATCTATCTCTCTCTCTCTCTCTCTCTCTCTCTCTCTCTCTAAAATAGAGGAGTGGATGAGAGGTGGGGATAGTGAAAACTTTGCTCAGGGTGGAATGCATATAAAAATAAAAAAAGAAAATTCCTAATGGTGGTTAGATGTGGAAAACATTGCACACTACAAAACCAGAAAAATTACAATTAGTACATACCTGAAATACTGGATATCAGTGTCTCAGTTCCCCAATCAAGACACAGGGATCAGAACACAGGAACACAGAAGCTCCTTTCCACTTTGCTGTACTTAAGGAGCATTGTGGGGAGCTGCGTGTAGCCACGCCTTAAAGATGTCGCTGGCTTCCACCCTCCACCTTCCACATGGTGAGTGCTCTCAGTGACAATTCCTTATATGACTAGGCTGAGGATCTGGCTTGCTTCCACGTACCTGGACCTATAGGCAGTGCCCACATGGCGTACTGGGGTTGGCTGCCCAAAGGCTATTTAGGCTGCGGGCGGGTTTTCCCCAGAAGCAGTAGCAGAATGAGAGAGAACGTGTAGCAAGTCAGTCAGTCCCCGTCATAAGTAAGGAAGTCAGAAGTCAGAAATCTAGGTTCCTGAATAAAACTGCTGAAAGAAGAGCCTGGGTGTTGCGTTTTCCTTGTGGGATAAAGTTGCGCATGACAGAGCATACCCCAGCATCAAGGATGAAGGATGGGAGCACACCTCACCATCAAGGATGAAGGATGGGAGCACACCCCAGCATCAAAGATGAAGGATGAGCAAAGAGCCAGGAAATGAGCTAGAGTTATGATTATATCTGACAAGACAGAGTTCAAACTGAACTCATCAAAAGAAATGATGACATCACTTCATACAGATTAAGGAACCAATCCATCAGGCTGGCATTGGGATCTACATTTTCATAAAATCAAACTACTAGAAAAAAATGTATATCACATAAACTCATATGTGCATATGTCTATGGTAGTTTTATCCGGACTTGCAAAGATGGAAAGTAGCAAAATGTACTTAATGAAGTGAATAGTTAAATAAATTCTAACTTATCCTTCCTATGAAATATTAAGCATTAATAAGAGGAAGCACTATCAATTCTTGAAAGGCTATTAGAAAAATTTTAAACACCTTGTGGTTGTCAGAGGTTAAGGGAACAACTTGCATACACACACACACACACACACACACACACACACACACACACTAAAAGCATGCCACATACTGTGCTAGGATTTCTGAAAAATGTGTAAGCATTGACTTAAGTTCTGACTGAAATTTTCTGTTGCTATTTGTGCAGCATTGAAGAAGAAAGAAATTCATCAATTGGCTTACTTCTTTTTCCAATTGATATGTAGATGTTTGGATTGACTATACTGCTTTATTGAAAAATAAGTTATTCTTTATTTTCATAAATTTAAGTTTGTTTGAGTTATAAGAAATTCTTTCTGAGTGTCTCAAAGGCTATTTAGAATTTACTGTATCATTTTATCACTATATGCCATCTTATATATGAATAAATAAGTTGATACAGGAATAATTAATATTGATAAATTTCCATTTTTTCTATTAAATATTTATTAGAATATTATCAAAGTCAGTTTTAGGAATCATATTTCATTATTATAGTATTTAAACTCATTATTCATGGCTTTCATTTCCATATTCTCAGGGATATCTTTAAAAAGTAACTATATATAAATTGAAAAACTCATCCTTGATGTTCTGTAGCAGGAAAGAGACATATCAATTTTATATGCAACTTGTTTATTCACAGTAACTTAATATCACCTATCAAAATTGCTAATAAAAATATTGTAGGAACTCTTTTTTTCCTCCAGAAGAAATGGTTTTTCAGCAGCCAAATTAATTTTCAATGAGATACTCTGTGACTTATTCATTGTTTTCAAACTGTCAAGGCTTACATGAAATTTGTTAAGATAACCAGTGGATTTTTTCTTAAGCATCTTAACATATTATATTTTAGATGAGATTATTTGGTTGCTTATGTTTGTAGATAAAATATATGTTTATTATTAGATTTCCCTGGCAGTTTGCCAACTATCTTGTGTCATATGCTATAAAACTTTGAATCAGTAACAATAACTGATTGTTGATGTTTAATTTAAAAAGCATAAAAATATGCACTGCATATATTAATGTAAAAGCACAAAAGAGAAACTAATTCTCCTACCATTATATGACTTGAGGATAATGATTGTGTATTTTAGAAAGAGCAAGAGTAGATATAGAGTTTTCAGAATGAGATTTGGAAGCTGAAGTTTCCTTGATAACATGTTGCTTGGGGTAGGCATTAAAAATTATCAAATATAATTGTTCTAAAAATTCTAGCCCAGAAAACCATTAAGTTAAAAAAATAAAAACCAGATGAAGTCTGATAAAAAAACAAATTTAATTTTAGATATCAGAACAAATAAAGTATAGAAATGTCCTATTTGTAAAAGCTAGACAAATTTTATAAACACTTAAAAATTCAATTTCTCAGATAGCATTCATAGTGGTCTTAGTTTAAAATGCCATTTTTAATTTTCTAAAGCTAATAAGATATATGGGTGGTAGCATTTCAAAAGTGAATGAGAGTAGCAGCAAATTTACTAAAATTAGATGAGTAGTCAATAATTTCTTTAAAAGTATTTTCTAGAACTGTAGAGATGTATGCATAGGGGCATATAGTCATTAACAGTCTGAAGAAATGCCACCTATTGAGATAGCCATGACCCACTTACTCCCCTGTTCATCCTTATAAACCTACCTGGTCCACTAGCTTGTTGTAGGACTAATTTATTAGTTTCTACCCTTTCATAGCAAAATTATGAAAATGCCAATTTAATCTCATTTCCAACAAATACTAGTTCAATTGGCATATTTATTTGAGCATAGACCATGAATAAGATAATGAGCCATGGCTGATGAAAGTATATATTCTTCAGTCTGTTGTTTACAGAAGAGTTGACAGAACCATAAATTAATGACAATAAGTTATGCAAATGAGATATTGGAGCTATCAGATAGATTCCCTTTAGTTTATCTTTTATTTGCCTTTTCTCTGAGAGCATGTTTCTGGTTTGAAACCATTATTCATAGCAACACAGGGTGGAAAACACAGAGTGGGAAATATTATTCTTCTTACACCTACAGAGGAAATAGCTTCAAGGACAAACCTCTGCACTGAAAGTGTAGAAACACATGAGGAGAGAATAGTGTTTCTATATGAGAATAGAATACAGTGTACTGGGAACAGGAGATCAGACTTGAAGGGCAACCGATTGCTGAATATGAAGCATGGACTACTTGCGGAATTAAAAGTCCCTCAGGAGAAACTACATTTTCATGTATCTTACTCTAACAAGTTTATTGTAGAAATTATCCTCTGGCAACTGATTATAAAAAATTAGTATTTATTAAAGAATTTATATGAAACATTCGCTGATACAAGATTGAACCTGTTCTCAAGAAATCATCTTCTTCTGCTTCTGTTGGGGGAGAGAAAGATATCTAGAAAGGCCTTATTCCAAAAGGAAATCATTTTATAAGAACTTTATGACATTAGATTATACCATAGCATATTCGAAGGGTGGTGCAGTGGGTTGGGCAAAAACACCCAGCTCCAGCCCAGTTTAGTCTTCTCCCATGTTCAGAAGTTGAGATTAGCTGAAAAACACTAGAAAGGCTTACACTTAGCAGACAGAGGCTCAGTGAAGGTTGAGACAGCAGCCACAGGATTAACAAATGTTTCCCTACCTCTATCCCTTGCTATGTCATCAACTAGGTTCAGCATAATAAAAGAATATTACCACTAGGAAATTGTAAGCCTTAGGTCCTGTTCAGAAATCATCTTTATAGTGACTCAAAGTAACAGAAGATACAAATGAAAGAACTCAAGGAATTTTAGCCTGGGACATTGAAGTCACATAAAATCATAAATATAGACCTGAATTCTTATCCAGGTAAGTCAGAACTAAATATCTTAGTTCCTTTTCAACTTCCAGCAACAAAAAAATGGTAGAAATGGCAGCAGTTGTAAACACACTCTGAAAACATGAATGATGAATGGTAACCAGACTCATATATGGTAAAAGTCAAAATTTTTGGAGCAGGAATTCTGAATGACCATTATGATGGGAAATAAGCTAGAACAAACAGGGGACATGAGCTGAGAGAGGGGCATTAAACATAAAACATGTCTTTTAAGAGTTCATCAATAGACCTCCCATGACCTAGAAAATCACTCTCATCTTGGAGAATAAAGGTCATCAGAAATTTCTTAAACTGGAAGAAAAAGAAACGGAACTGGAACAGAGTATCACAACCTTGGAGATTACAGAGGGAGTTATATGTACAGGCAATGGAGAAACCAGAAAGACATAAAGAAAGTAAGAAGACATATTTGAAATAGAAATAGCTAAAACTTTCCCACATCCACAACACAAACCAAACCACAGATCTAAAAAGTTCAATAAATTTAAAAATGGACAGTTAAAACTCTGTAAGTAGGTGCATTGTATTCAAATTACAAAAAAATCAAAGATAACAAACATATTTAAAGGTAAACAGAGAAGGGGAAAACATTCTCTTAAGAGGAATACAAATAAGAATTGCATTAGACTGAACAAAACAAAAATGCTGTGACAAAAAACCACCATAAGACTCCAGTGCTATAGCTAGAAGAGTTTCTATGGCAAGCAAATATTGATTAATTTTTTACCAAAATTTAAGAAGTAGTACAGGTATTCCTTAGGGAAAGGAAAAAATGACATAGAAAAATTGATGTATACACAAATGAAGATAATTATAGAAGAAATAAATGAATATAAAATAATTTTGTTTATTAATTCTTCTAGCAACTTGTAGTTTGTTCGCAATAATATCACCATCATCCTGGAAGATCATAACTATGAGTGAATGAAATAAATATCAGCAATGTAAAAAAGAACAGGGGAAATGGATTGTGACTCCTCACTTATGGTCCTATTTGTGTTATTTGTGAATGTTCATCAGGAGCCTACATAGCTACAATCTGTTACACAGTTACATAAATTCCCACCATGCTAACAGCAAAGATTCAGATTAAATGAAAACTCAGTGTATGTATGATCCATATGGAGATTATATGCTACTGGATGGATTGCATCAGAACACAGCTATCATGGAAGGCACAGAGCTTTGTTCTCAATGAAGTAAGCAATGCAATTTTCAAGACTCTTGATATTGTTATGCAACTATAATAATTTGAGGGATGATATCTGCAAAACAAATATACCACCAAGGATAAAGTTGGCAAGAAACTCACAGTTTCCCACACCAAACCTTGATAAATACATCAAACCAAAAAAAGTGGATCATGTACCAAGAAATTTTCTGAGCTGATTCAGTATAGTAGGCAAAGTGTAGTTCCTGAAGGCTGCACTTATGTGACTTTTATCATAAACATCTATACTTTTCCTAGGATTAAAAGAGTTACCGGAAGGTTTTCAACACAGTGGTGGGTGATGTATTTAAAATCAACTTATAAGAATTATGTGCATATTGTGTATCATTACCATCAACACACTGAACACTTTGTACTCCAGAACGAATACATGAACACAAATTGGGTTATCTCTTCTGTTTTTAATCCTTCACATAATGGAATATTGAGCACTTCCGTAAGTAACCAACTCCTTAGCAAAAATTGTCAAGCTCTGAGCAGAAAAGTTTTCCTGCACACTGACTTTGCATCGCTAGTGTTTGAATATATATATATATATATTTTTGTTTCATGATGTTCACATGCTCGAACACTATTTTACTAACTTGAACAGACTAATATAAACTTGGTAAAACTAAATTTTAGACTGTTTAGTATTTGGCTAAAATTAAACAAGGAAGAGAGAGAAAGTATGATGGTTTTTGTTCTTAGGTGAGAGAGGATGTTAGGATACTTTTTGATACTTATGGACAAATGAGTTCCTGGGAAATTACATTCGCCTATTTTTTTGCTGTGAATGCAAATTATGGTAAATTGTTGTACTTATTTAGCTAAATCTAGCAGTGATCCTAACCAGAAGTAAATGTATTTATCAGACAATTGCCATGTATTCATAACTATAATTTTCAAAAGATATTTCAAGTTATTAGTTTGTGTGTCAGAGTGTGGGCCTGCATATGCACAGCACATGTGTGAGGATGACATGAGAACTTTGTGGAGCTGGAACTCTCCTTCCAACTTTACATGGATGCCAAGATTGAATTCAGATTGACAGGATGTCTACTGAGCCATCTTGCCAGCCCCCCTCCCATATCATGAAGAAAATGTCAATATATGTGCCGTCACTATTACTCAAAAATATTTGTGTTCCTCTTCTATTGGACGAACTGGAAATCTTAGCTTTATCTTTATTTTCTATATGAATTCTCTTTCTTCTCCATTCAAGTAAAATAATAGAAATACAATATTAAAGCTATTATATTCATAATGAAGGCACTAAGAGAATTGACTGAAATGGCATCATTAAATTCAGACTCATTTCCACTCTAGCAGATCAGAATCTAAATTGACCGAAAATAACCACCACAAGTTAATTTGGGGATTCTTGTTGTAGCACATTGAACATTTCCAATGTCGTCAAAATTTATTCAATAATCTTCTCTTGTTTTATAGGGAATATTTTGCTTTGTGTTTTGTAAAATAAAGGTAAAATACAATAAATTCAGATGTTACTTTAAACAAACACTTTACTTCTGAGTAGAGAATTTTCACTAACTGTTTCTTTTATTAATAAGCATTGTTAAATATATATTTTAGGTGCTGTGTTGATATTTGTGACAGTTTTAAACCATGTGCCTAAAGTATCATTGTTAGACTACCCTGGGTAATTATTGTCTTGATATTTCACAAGATTTTTGAGTGAAAACATATGGAGTATTGTTGATATATGTGTTTAGAAAGAAAGGAAAACAGGGTGCTGGAACATGCTTCAGACTCAGCTCAATAACAGTGAGGGATTTGTTTGTGAAATTTTGTACCGTTATTAAATTATATATTTAAAAGAGGATTTCAAACTGCAGCCTAGGCTGTCTTCAGACTTTTAGCAATTCTCTGTCCCCAGCCTCCTGAGTTCTGGGGTTACACATATGCACCACTATGCCTGGCTCATATACTCAATGCTATTGCATTACGACTGTTGAGAATAAGTTCTGTTTCTGTGGAAGAGAGGCCCTAAGCAAAGTTGCCAAAGTGAGCTCAGCAGCTCCTACAAAGTTTTTAATGACAAAAGAAATTATAAAATTAATATGACTTTTCAGAAATTTTCTATTGTATCTAGAGTACTGTATTGTATTGCACTTATGATTCCTAAATTTATGGTGGTATTCAAAAGGACCATGAGGGGAAGTACTTCAAATGTGAAAGTTCTTAAGGGTCTGTGATGATTGTTTATACCTATTATCCTGGATGACTTGCAGTGTTTAGTCATGTAAATTGGTAGGCTGTTTCTATGAATGCAATTCCAGTTGTCTTGAAGTAGAGATTACTGCCATAGACAATTAAGTTGAGCTTGATTCAGAACATTGAAAATCTCTTCTATTAGAACTAATAAGTTAGGCTTTACTGGGTATGAAAACATTCTTCCTAGCAATGCAGCTTCAGTTTGTGCCCAAGATGCTGTGGCTTTCTCTTACTAACAGTGCTCTACAGACTTATTAATGTACATCTTACTATTTCTGATATGAGAAACAAGTGTGAGCAAGATGTTTTGATGTAGAATAATGCTCTCATATGCTGTAAAGATTTGTCACTCAAATTGGCTTAAAAAAATTCTCATTGGCCAGTAGCCAGGCAGGAATTATAGGTGGAGCAACCATACTAGAACTCTAGAAAGAGGAAAGACAGAGAAGTAGTCACCAACCAGATGCAAAGGAAGCAAGATGAGAATGTTGGACTAAGAAAAAGTACCAACCCACTTGACTAAACATTGATAAGAATTATAGGTTAATGTAAGTGTGAGAGCTGGTTATTAACAAGCTTGAGCTACTAACTAGCTGAGTATTTATAAGTAATATTAGGCCTCTGAGTCAATCATTTGGGGAGTTGCTGCTGGGTATTTGAAAGTTTCTTGTGGGGCAGGGCAGAAACTTCCAAAAACAGTGTGTGTGTGTGTGTGTGTGTGTGTGTGTGTGTCTGTCTGTCTGTCTGTCTGTATGTATGTATGTATGTCTGTATGTCTGTCTATCTGTCAGTCTGTGTGTCTGTGTCCATTCTTCTGATTCTGATTTTTTCCTAAATCCTGACTGATATATGCTGACAGCTGAAAGTGAGAGTGTATATTAGCAAAGGCCCACTAGCTGAAAGCTGGATAATTAAAATATTTCTTGTTATCTACTTTATATAGTCAAATTTATAGTTTTACCACTTGCAAGACAGAGAAAGGAAGGAAAAGGCTTGGGATGGCTATTGTAATAGTTGATAGATTTACCTCTCATATTCAGTTTGCAGAAACCCAATTTAAACATATCTCAATCTGTATAAATTGAAAATATGGAGATAGTTCATGTGTTTCTGACATGACCAAATATAATCGTTTTTGGATTCTATTATTTATTTTTCACCTCTGCTTTTCTGTGGACTAATCACATTTCCTTCATTTGTTTATACTCTTTATTTCTTTATTATTACTGTTTAGAATTTCATAAACTTCATGCTAGGAAGGACAAAATTTGTTTAACAGGTATTCTGATTTTACTGCTAGGATTTGCATTTCTTATGGTTGAGCCAATCATAATGATCAGAGAAGACATCTGAGCTGATTGACTGCCTCAGTGCAGCTCAAGTGCTTGCAATGGAGATAGGGAATTTATAGGAGCAGCTAGAGATTTGGTCAAGATATTTTCAAATGACTTCTTTTCTGAATATGGGAGAAATACTATACTGGTAACCAGAATGACATCCAATCCAGCATCAGAAGAGGAGAGTGAAGTTTATCTCAGCCTGTACTTTCAGAAAGAAAAAAACCATTTCTTCCCAGGTTTATTAGAAGTATCTACCAATGTTATTTTGCATGAAAAGTGATGCATCCACAATGTTTGAAGACACTTTTCTAAAGGGTAAGTATGACAGCCATTTTCAGAGACATGGAGATTGTTATAGGAATGAGAAAGTAGGGTATATTATGAAAAAACAGTTGTTTGGTTACTTTATTAAACAATTTGGCAGTTTTATTATTGTTTTGAGACAAGATCTCATTCTGTTTCCATGCTGCCCTGGAACTCACTATGTAGCTGTGTTGGATCTGTACTCACAGAAATCCTCACACAACAACCTTCAATGTATAGATTACATATACTGCCTATCATGTCTGGCTGGCCCCTATGTCACCCAACATTTCAACTATCTCTATCACAGTGAGTAGTGAATTAATGGCTGGCTATATGGTGGTATGCCATATAAAACATTTCTGCATTATTTGTGGTTTTTAAATAGAATATAATAGACATATATTGTTTCTTTTTTATTTTTAGAAAACTCTTATTTTTTCTCTACCAAAAAAACAAAAACAAAACAAAACAAAACAAAAAAACTAATGAGAAAAGACATTGTGGACATTAAAAAAAATTCTTTTGTTTTTTAAGATAAAGGAAAGCACAATATTACTGTGTATCAAGAAGATAATTTTGAATGAAAGAGAAACATATCTTGAAAAGTGTCAGAGCAAAAATCTAGAATATAAAAAGCATGTATGGTAGAGATAAATATCAGAGAGAAAACAGAACCTATATGGCAAATAGTGGAGAAGCAGAGACTAGAGAGTATGGTCTGCAGATGTGTGCCATGGCAAGGGAACTATAGAGTTATAATGACAGCTGAATGTATTTTATTATCTCAGAATTCTGAGGACATTTAAATTTTCAACACTTTTTAAAAGAGTAGAACAGAATAATAACATCTCTGATAACAGTATTTACAAAATGTATTCTATGTTTTAGATTCTCTTAAGAAACTTTATATGTTTAATCTTAAAAATCCTTAAAATAAAAAAGTATAAACTTTTTCAGTAAAAAGTAAATAAAACGTATAGTGTGAAAAAAGTAAGCTAAATGGTATGAACATATGTGATGCTTTGATATCTTCATGTAACAGGAAGTTCATTCATGCTTTATGCCATTTCTTTTTATTAGGATTATGGTCATACATTAATAAATATGTTAGACTTAATGAAATTACTGGGCCACATATGATTATTTTGTTTCTTTCCTCAAGTACATGACATAAAAGCCTTTCATATCTTTGCAATGTTTGCATGTTAAGATTTAATACCATTTATATATGTAAGATTCAAGGAAATGTATAAACCACAGGAAAAAATTCCATTTTGTTTCATTATCATTAGTAAGGTGTGTGTGTGTGTTTGTGTGTATAGAAAAGTGTCATTTTTTTTTTTTTGGCTATCTGAACCTTGAACTTTATATCTTGCCTGAGCCTCCTATAAACTAGAATTATAAATGCTTGTTGTCAGTATTCGTGGCCACTGCTTTTTTAAACATTCAATTTATTATTTATAATCAAGTTTTCAATAAACTAAACCCAACAGTTGTAAATTGATATCACCAATGTTGTAATATTTTATACATAAAATCTAAAGTAAAGGGAGGGACTTAGATTGGGGTACTAGAAATTTGGGGAAAGTTAGGTTGGGACCTTCATGGCTGCTAGATTCACATTCTGGGTTCTCAGTGCCTCTTACGAAAGAATTTATAAAGTGACTCAAATGGAGACTAGCAGAAAATTTCATTAGAGTTTAAAGTACAAATCCCAGCATTGAGAAGCTATAAATCTCAGCACCTTCCCAGAAGAGAGTAAGAAAGAGAAGGGTTTATGGTGAGCTCACCAGAGAAGATCAGTTAGACATAGTCTATAGTCAATTGAAATGCTTTATTCCAGTCATCTGGGACTACGTTGGTATTTGGGACCCATGTATAGGCTTTACTGTTTAGATCAAGGGTCTATTAAAGACAAAAAAAAAAAACAAAAAAACATGTCTTGTTATTTTTCTCAGCAGCTTGAGTGGCGGTTGAGCAAGCAGGTAGTTTAGCCCAGATAAATTACCTGGGGGCATCTTGACCTGAGATTCCTAGAATACATTTGGATAATGTTCAAGGGAATTTTCCATTCTGGAGGTCAAATTCTAGTCAAGCTTAAAATGGCCTCAATGAAAACTCAAAATTGGATCCCACTCCTCCTAGAGGAACACCTGACTCAGTCTTGATGTTGCGGGGAGAAAACTGCATTTGCCTGGAGTGGAGGCTGAACTAAGCAATATTGGGACCTTGGGACCCTGGGACCGCCTGGGGGAGGATGGGGAGTTGTGGAGAAGAGAGAATGACCTGATGTGGGGGGAGGGGGAAGGGACTTTGAATAAGTAAATACAAGGATAGAAAATGTGACTTCTTTATTCATAATAATAAAAAAATAAGAAAAAATAAATGTCTATCTTAAGTCCAAAAAAAAAAAAAAAAAAAAAAAGGAGGAACCTGTGGGCTATGTTGCCCTGTCACAAAGGAGTAAATAAAGCTGCTACTGCAGCTTCAGTTAAGCCAGCAGAGAGGTCACCCATATGGCTGCAAACAGCCACTTAATGAGGAGGGGGGTCTTTAAGGAAAGAAGCCCAACTTTGCATAAAAACCACTCTCAAAGTCTGGCCATTGTGGGTGTGGCCGTGCGCCTCAGGTGTGGCCATGACGCAGTGACAATGACCACTCCCCTGCACGCAGAGCCACAGAGGTGCAGCTGTGCCCCGGCACGCCCCTAGGCATGGCTATATGCCCACTTGCTCCCTTAGAAAAGGAGTAGCACGTGACAATGGGTCCTTTTTTCTTCGTTTTCTCTTTTCTCCTTTTTCCTTACTTTCTTTCTTCCTTCTTTCTCCCCCTCCCGCTTCTCTGGATATCCAAACCCCCTAAATAAAACTCTGTACAGCACCTGGCAGCTAATGTTTCATGCCTCTCCCACACAAGCGCAAAATACTAACTGCCATCTTTTGAAACAAGGAGGCAAGGATGGAAGTAAAAGGAAAAAAGTGCATCTTGCTGAGAATGTTGAGAAGATCTAACAGAACCTTATGGTAGCTTGTAGGAACTGAGTTAGGGAGCAAAGATTCAGGGGATGCAGCTACAGAATCTCATGGAAGGGCCGATTATTCCTCTCAAATTTTTAGCGTTCATTGAGGTGAAACATTCTTCCTAGGTTTAGTCCTTCCTTCCTAAGCGGTTGTGTCTTGTATCCCACCAGACAGGAATGCTAAATTTTCACCCAAGCCACGTATTTTATTCTCTAAGCCAGAAAGAAAACTTTTCCCTTAAGGAGTTTTGTCCCTTAACTGCCGTTGTGACAATTACATTTGAAAGGACTTCTTGGCCCTTCTTCTGCTTTTAAATCTGTAATAAGAAAATAATGAATATGGTTAAAAACCTTTGGATATCACAGTCTTTTTCAATTTAGTATGTGCACTTCTTAATTGAATGAAAGTGACATTATAACCAGCAGTGAATCTTTTTCCGTTTTAGTCAAATATTCACAAAGTTTCCGTTAGGTTAAAATGAAATTGCATTAGAAGATCTCAACGGTGAAGACTGATTTAATTCGAGCTCATTACAATAAGGGAGAGAAAGAATTTCAAAACTGGAAGAAGACTGAAGTGAATTTCATTGAAAGAAAAGGTAGAAAGACAAGAAAAATACCAAAGAACTAGGTGGATAGGGAGTATGATCAAAGTGTTTTAAACATTTTGAATGTGCTAATTGTACTTTATTGACATTCACAGCAATTAGGCTTTTTTACTCTACGGGAGAGGCTCAAATTTTCAAGATGATTTCATAAAAGGATGACAGTAACTCATTGAAGAAATAGTTACTTGTTTTAATACTTTAGTTGTTGCCAGGAATTTACTAAAAGATCATAAAGATATATAAAACCCTTAATATATTTATCCTTTTTGATTTTTAATTACTTAATAACTTTGAGATTGTAATTATATAAACTTTGTTTTCCTCTTCATGATGACCTTTACAATAGACATGAATCTTAAAGCAATGAAGGTTTGTTTGGTGAATATAACTCGTATGCTTTATAGAGAACATTTTTAGAGTCCTAGAGCAAACATTAAATTACAAGTTATTTGAAGTTTTAAAAAAAATTAAAGGATGACTGACAGATGTCATAAAAATAAATTTCTGTGTTGTTAAATTGTGCATCTCAAAGGACAGAATTTGTAAGTGTGAACGTTCTAAAGCAAATATTCTCAAAAGGCACACTTGGGTAACCCTAAATTAAATTAACATGAGGGGAATGTGAAGATGCTTAACTCTACCAATTAATTATATCAATAACTTTTAAATTACATTAGTTTTCATATTATTGTACCCAATACAAGTATTTTGCAGAATAATGTATATCATATTTTAAATATGTTTGATGATAAGTAACAGCCTGCTGTCTCAAATTTATCTGCTTGGCTTATTTTGTAATTTATTTTGCACTGAAACATTATACTTTCATCAAACTAAGGTTTCCATATAATTGGAAAACAGCTAATCTGCTATTGTAGACAAAAAGGGCTAATGACCTGCCCAATTGTTGAAAAGTAATACATTTCCATACCAACTAGAAAGGACACAGATGCTCCTAAAGTCCTTTGTGGGACATTGGGCATTAGCATAAATTATGAGAAACTAAGGCATAAGTAGCCATTTTTGTGAGGAGAAAGTTTCAGGCATTTCATTGAAAAACAAAACTATTAACTTGATCTGTTTGAACGCCTTCCCTCTTTTGTTTTTCTTACTAAATGTACTTGCATTCCTAGGGTTCTGGCCATTCGTGGCTTTAAACTTTATAATTGCTATTTTGAGCTGATTATGTTTTTAAGATGAGCATAAAGAGAAATTCACAAAATATTTAAGGAACTATATCTCTGGATCCTTTTGGAAAAGATAAACAAAAAATATATGTTTTGTTTCTTGAAAAAAGACAGAGATAAGGATAATATTTGCTTTTGTATGACTGCAATACTAGAAGATTTTTGGTATACACACTTCTAAAATTACTTAAATACAGAAAGAGCATGTGTGCATGCCATAGGCAAGAGGACAACATGAAATGAAGGTGTGTAATAAAAAAATGGTAGAAACAGGGCAAAGAGAAGCTATTTCCTGCTATGCTGAAGTTCAAGCAATATCTCAGTAAGAAAAATAGATCACTTTATCATCACTCATCTGTAAGTTTTGCCATACTCTTAGTTTTGCAGCTATTCGTGCTAATATCAATTATTACACTAATTATAATCCATTATCACATCAGTTCACAAATGTTATAAACTATGTTTGTAAATGCTGGTGTTATAGGCATTACACACACACACGCACACACACACCACCACCACACGTCAAGTTCATTCTTCTCTCTCTGCTATAGTGAAGCTGTCCAAATCAAAGGTGTTGAAAGGTTGACTCTCTCTCCCTTTTCTCCACACTGACAGAAGTCAATTGCATCTGTGTTTACTGTTGACAAAAAAGACATCTCTCATCTCAAATAAATAGAGATGGTTTTTGTCTTAAACCAAAATGAATGATAATGGCTTGGGAAAACAGATTTATGTCACTCCCAATACACTGTGGTAACAAGGGAGCAAGAACTTTTTATGGTAAAGGAACAAAATAATTCATAAAAGAATATTCTTTAAGCATCATTGGGCACATCAGTTGTGCAGGTTATGACAAAGCAGAGAAAACTCTGCTATAGGCTTTAGATGTTATTTGGCAGCATTCTTAGCTTTAATCAGGGAGACACAGAGGTCTTTCCATATTTCCCACATAGTTTATTTTCTATTTTTCTTTTGTTAAAAGTAGATGTTTTCCATACAATGCATTTCCCCTCTACCAAATACTATAAGATTCTTCTTACCTACCCTCCTCTATGAATCCATACCCTTTCTTTCTCCTTAGAAAGCAAGTAGGTACCTAATAGTAATAATAATATAATATAATATCAAACAAACCAGAGTTAGTCAAAGTAAACAAACAGAAGAAAAGAAGATGAAGAAAAAGCACAAGAATACCAAATGCATACAGAGACACATGTGTTTGTACTCAGGAATCCCATAAATTCTTAAATCTGGAAGTCATAATATAGACTCATAATATAGAACCTCACTGTTAAAAAACAATGCCCTGATAAAACATTGATACGAAGAACCTCCAAAGATGCTGTTGAGTTTGTTACATCTTGGGCATCTAGTGCGGTGATAGGTGTTTCTGGGCCCTGTTTGGGATCAGGGATCTGAGTTGCCTCTAGGTTAAAGGTCCTGTTTTTTTCACTTCGGAGAGGGGACCAAGATGCATTGGAAGCAATGACTCAGCCTCCAGGAACAGGATAAAGCAAAGAAGTTCGACTTTTTTTTTTTTAATGGAGGAAAGACTTTTTTTCCCCAGACCTTCCCCTCAGCTAGGGGAAATGGGCTTTGATTTGTTGGTATCTGTTTGTTGGTATCTGTGGCTTCCTGCAGTGGTCTCTCCTGGTCTAGGAATGTTGTGTCTGGACTCTGCCTTCTTCAAGGCTTCAGGCAGACCGCAGGGTGGCTTATGGAGAAGTGCTTAGGAGCACATTTTTTTAAGATTTATTTATTATGTATACAGTATATAGAAGAGGGCACCAGAGGTCATCATAAATGATTGTGAGCCACCATGTGGTTACTGGGACCTCTGGAAGAACAGTCAGTGCTCTTAACCTCTGAACCATCGCTCCAGCCCCAGGAACGCATGTTTTAAGGCACTAGTTCTTACCAGTTTGCACTGGTGTGTCTCTATTTTTTCCCCATCTACTTTAAAAGGAAGCATCTCTGGTGATGGCTAAGCAAGTAACTGATCTGTGAATGTAACAGAATGTCCTTAGGTGTCATATAATGCTTACTTTGCTTTAGAAAAACAATAGTATTTGGTTTTCCCCTAGGTACCTGGCCTAACTGGTTTCAAATAGTATTGGGTATGGGTTCCATTTCATTGAATGGGCTTTAAATCCAATCAGATAGAGACTGGTGAATTCCATAAACTTTGTGCCACTATTGCTCCAGAGAATTTTGCAAGCAGGTCATTATTGTAGATCATAGAGTTTATAGCTAGAAACATGAAGAACATCTTTAGTACTGTAAATACTAGAGTATTCTAGAGTACACTGGAATAAAGGCTCTAGATAGATACCAGGTTGACCTCTATGTTCAGTGAGTTGTAAAGGTTCTATCTTCCAAAATCAGGCTTAGTATTAGTTTGTGGAGAATGAGCAGCAGTCTTGACAATAACCTGGGTAGTTTACATGGGTCTCTTTAATCAAGAAATCATTAATGTATTAGATGTAACCCATTCCTGGAACTGGGAGTTTTATTCAAACCTAAGAGGTTTGCAGTTGGGTCTCCATCTAACCCATTATTTGGTAATTCCACACCATCACCAATAGAAAATGATCCAGACAAAAGCAAATTTAGAAGGGTTAGAGCTAAATGACATCAGAAACCAAAGGAGCCTAATAGATATTTACCGAACATTTCATCCAAACAAACACAAATCCTTTCTTTTCAGCAGCTCATGAAACTTCCTACAAAAATAAGTGGGACACAAAACAAGTCTCAACTGACAAAAGAAAATTGAAACAATATCATGAATTCTCTCTGACTACCATGTATTAAAGCTATATATCAACGAAAGAAACAACAGAAATCTTACCCACTCAAGGAAACTGAACATCTCACTACTGAATGAAGAAACTGTGTCAAGACAGAAATCAAGAAGGAAATTAAAAACTTTAGATTTGAATATCAGTGAAAAGAGAATATAAGTAAACTTATGAGGCACAATAGAGATAGATGCACCTATTAGGCAAGCTCATAGCACTATGTGTGCCTACATTAAAAAATAAAGAGGAAAAATTTCATGAAGTGCACTCATGAAAGTTCTAGAAGAAAAAGAAGATATAATACCCCAAAGGAGTAGATGGCAAGAAAAAAATGAAACTCGGGCTTGAAATCAATAAAATAAGAACAAACAATACCAAAGCACTGCAAAAATCAATGAAAACATACTATCTAAAGTATTAGCTTAATAGTCACAAAGGATGTTAGATCACGTGTAGAGGAGGACAATATAAAAGACCAAAGATGCTACAAGATAATTTGTCTGGGGATTTACAACACTGCAAACTCTTCACAGCACTAAAGTTCTAACCAGTCTCTCAGCATCAGTAAACACAGTTTCTTTTTGGGAATTTTCATTAATTACTTTACTTATTACATGCTATAAGCTGAATGGATATGTAACAGATCCATCTTATTCAGTTCTAAATCAAGCACTGGCACTTTTCCTACAACCTGTTTATGTCAAAAGAGTGTTTTGACATTCTGATGCTGAAGGAAAAATAGTTCACTGCTGGGGCTACCTACCCAAATGTGACTCTTTCACTCCTCACTATCCACATTTACTGCTTCATTGTGATGTGGTGCATTGACGTCTTACACATCTTTTGAACCCTTTCGCTTATATTCCTTTGTCCTATCTGTCCTCTCTATGTAGAACCACAATTTGACCTAGACATGACTGCCACAACCTGGACCACTTACATCTCTTCCCACTGCATTTTTTCAGTCAATCCACAAACACATCAAAACATAAAAATACTGCATAAGAAAGGGATGTCTTTTGAGAATGTAATCTGGCAACAAATCAATATCTTATTTCTTATTTAAACTTTTAGATAGCTTGTCTGTGCTTTTGGACTAAAACAAAATTTTTTTTATAAGACATACAAGAGTCAGTATTGATAACGTTCATTTTGTCTTGGCAATTTATCTTGCTCATGACTCCAGCTCTTTCCCAGTACCTGTTTTGGTTATCTTTTCTCATTCAGTGAGCCACTAAATCCTATCTATTTTTTTTCCATTTAAAAGCCATGTTTGTTGGTCCCTCTATTAAGCTTTTCTTTCTAGATGGCCACAGAGCCCCATCCCTGTAGCCAAAAGTTTCTAGCCCCAAGGTCCTGACCTGCCCACAGCTGCTCAGCCCTAAATAATTACACAAAGGCTTATATTAATTACAAACTGCATGGCTGATGGCTCAGGCTCATTACCAACTAGCTCTTGCAACTTAACACATTTCTATTAATCTATGTATTGCCACGTGTTCAATGGCTTTACCTGTGTTCCATTATATCTTGCTTTTCTGGGTGGCCAGCAGCAGCATTTCCTTGACTCCGCCTTCAACTTTTCTCTCTGCTTCGATTTTCTGCCTGCCTCTAAGTTGCCTTGCCAAAGCAGTTTCTTTATTAATAGATGATAACAAAGTATATTCACAGCGTGCAGAAAGACATCCCACATCACATCCCTTCCGCCTTCATTCACACCTTTGCTCAGTAATCAGTCACTCCAAGAGACTTTGCCAGCCCATTCTACTGGAAAGCACTGCCGTCTCAAACCTAACTTTCTATTCTTGCTATACTTCTGTTTATAATTTGTACATAATATGTATGTTTTTCATTTTGATTGTTTTCTCCACTTTGCTGTTAGAATGTAAATTGTCTTCTGCAGGATGTCACTCCATTTAATACTAACACTGCAGAGCCTTAAAGGAGCACGTGCTAGGTAGAGCCCTGGCTGCTCTCCCATTGCTGCAATAGAACTACATTGAGGTTTGCTTCCTGTCTGTTTCATAGCCCAGTGGCCAGCTTCCACAGAATGCTTTGGGGACTCTCCTACACATTCGTTTCTACTCTCAGAGTTTCAGAGAGAAAAGAAAATCACACTAGTCAAAACTCTCTGAAGCCCCCCACGGCCATATCTGAGTTTTTCTTCAGACTGAGCTAGTCTCCTGGTTCTTTTCTTGAGGCTGAGAGAATGTAGGATCTGATAAGTGTTCTTTGTTTCTTGTCGAGGACCTTCAGTGTGGAAATCTCTGCTGTTTTCATCTCTTCTTTTGATTTTTTTCAGCCATTCTTTACTTCTACACAATTGCTTTTCTGTATCCACAGGTTACCTTATTATACAGTAAGCTAATTGCAGAAGGAACATGTACATAATTTTTCTTGTCATTATATACTGAACAACATAAACAGCAAATAGTTTACACAGCATTCACATTGCATCAGGAAATACAATGAATCTAGAGAAAGATTAGAATATCTGGCAGGATATGTGTATTGCAGCTGATGTGAAAACACTACCCATTTTTACAAGAGGCTGGTGCACCTGCATGCTTTGCTCTAAAGTCATGGGGATCTGCCTTACAACAAATGTCACATAGATCAGGAAGGAGAACTGTGTTTCTATGTGAAAGCTTTCTCAGTTTTCCGTTTGGATGTGAATCTATTTTTTGCTGGGATCTTAACAGATATAGTGCACATCTAGTAGTATCCCAAGGAAACAAAACGCTTAATAATCTATATTGTAGAAAAGCCAGGCAAATAAAAATTTAAAGTACCTTTCTAAGCTTACTATAAGTTCTCATTGTCTGGTTCTTGTTATTAATATTTAGTCAAGACATTGTTAATGCTGACACCTTAATGAAATTCCACATAGAATCTTGCATATAGCATACTATTTTTAATAATTTCCATAGCACATAAGTATAGTATTTTACTAATCTCAGTCAGTCTTTCCTAGTTTCAATTATTTTAAATATAATCAGACAGTTGTCTCATAATCATTTTGTTAAGAACTGGGTATTTACAATTAATTTATTGTCATTTCTAAAATTTCAAGTGCATCCTCAAAGCTGCTGCAGAAGCAGAAATTCATTTACTTTGTTTTTTATCAGCTGGGTGACTCCTCTGTGTACAAAGATGCAGTTCAAACACAGCTCAATATATGATGCAAACAAGAAGATAAATCATAGAGCTAGAATTCTAAAAATATCCTATGATTACCTGCCAGCTCGCTCTGTTTCATCAAAAAGAAATAGCACATAGCCACAGAATACAAATGACCAAATCAAAAGCTGTAGGGTGTTCAACAATTAATTTAAGGACAAGCTTTGAATTCTGCGCTGTTAAATGACTCTCTCTGTGCATAATTTGGGAGCATAAATGTACATGAGGCTATCGGTAACATTAAAAAAATTTACATAGATACTGGAACCTGTCTAGCTTCCCTCTGTTCCAGCGCATTGTTGTGCTCACACTTGGACATGATGTAATCGCTATAATGGACCCTCAGGTTCCCAGAAGACTCTTAATGAGCTGGGCCAGGGTTACCAAAAGATAAATAACTACAGCAGAGCTCTGGGAGTCACAAAAAAGAAAAATGTCGAAAGAACTTTTGGCTGGCCCTCACAATTAAGAAGAAAAATACGAGTTTTAAAAAACATATCATATATGCATAATTTAGTTCATACTACAATATAATCATTATTGAATGAATTCTACTTTGTTTTATGTTAAAAACCCAGAGTCAGATAGTGCTGGATTAAATGTGTGGCTCACCACTCCCGAAACTCTATGGTTGATTGTGGGTGGCCCTGTCCTCTGATTTTCAGGCAACCTTTATTGGATATATAATATACCACGACAAGTTATTATGATTTAAAAACTGAGTAATTCGTAATTATATTTTAGTAATTACAAAATTTACTTTATCAACAGTACAAAATGCACAATAATAAATAAAGGTTAAAGGTCAAATGTTTCTTTGAATGATATCTAAGAAATCTCTGTGAAGTTTTTTTTTTTTTCTCATTCATGCCCACTGTGACTATGAAAGGTAATGGAGTTTCCATATTTCATGAGCTGTTTTAATTCAGATTCCTCTGTGTCAACTACACTATGGCATTTGCTTTCATAACTTATATTTAGTTTTCAAATATCTCATTACTCTGGGAATATAGCTGCTCACTTTAAATAGCCATAGGCCTGTATTCATGGTTTAGAATTCTGGGCTAGTAGTTGCTGTCCTGAGGTAGTATCTTAGGATTTTTCTGTAAAATGGCAGGAAATGTAAGTAAAACCCTCTAACAATGCACTTTTTTTTTTTTTTAAGATGCTCAAAGGGCTGAAGAAAAGGCTCAGGTTTACGAACATTCACACTTTTTACAGTGGACCTGTGTCCACATTACAGCACCCATGTTTGGTGATTTACAATTAACCACCTCTAACGAGTTCCAGAGGCTTCTAATATTTCTTGCTACCTCATGCCCTTGCAGTCACATGCGCATATGTACAAAAATATGTACACATAACTGAAACAAAATAAACCTTTAAGAAAAAAATAACATGCCTACTTATTGTGGAATTAAAATATGCTAATAACTATAAGACTTGAAGTATACTAAAAATACCAGACCTTGAAAGAATTCTTCTCAGGGAAAGCACGTCACAGTTGCCCAGTTCGGGATGTAATTGACCATCAGTACACATAGTGTGACCAAGATCATACAGAATAATAAAAATGCTTATGCCATCTCAGGGTATTTCATTATAGCAATGCTCACTCTTTTGAAAAGCGAACTTTGTTATCCTGATCGCTATGTGTACTCAAGTTGTCTAATGTACCGGGATTATATGTTTGTCTGGTGAAAGTTGATTTTAAGTAGAAGATGATCTGAATTTATGAGTATTATAATAATTAATTTGAAAATGTTTTAATGAGATAATTTAAACATTTATTCTCTTTTCAATAACAGCTATTAATTGCAACATTAAAAAATATGATTAATATCTTTTACATCATTCATTAGAATTGTAGGCACATTTCTGCATTTCTGAGATATTATCTGGTGCATCTACATCATCATGCTCTCAGGTTGGTGTCTTTTTGTTTCTGTCCAAGAAAGAGATCATAAAATACACTTGAAGACAAGGGGAAATGTAGAGATAAACTCTATGGTGCTTGCCAGTCTGGGCACTCAATTTAGACATTAAATTAGATGTCTTCCCAAATAATATTCCATACATGGATACCCAGCAATTATATAAAATTCTGCTTTGAGATGATTGTCGCAATAGGCATATTAAAACATTTTATTATAGATGTTGTTACTGGATTCACAGGTTGTTGTATTCTTTCTTCCATCATTAGAAAATGTTCTGAATTATATTGTATATAGAATAGTATATATGTATATATATGTTATTATATAAAGATAATATGGGCACACAGTTTAATAATATATAATATTAAATTGCTACTCAATTGATAATACCTAATTCAATTACTTAGCAAGATTTTTAAGTTGTCTCTTCAAATTTTGCTTACACAGTTTTATATGACTCCAATGCCATCATTTAATTCATATAGTTTTGTAATATGTATAAACTTCTTTTTATAGCAGAAAGGACCTTCCATTTCATATAAATTGTTGTTATTTTTATTTTTGAATAAAGTCTCATTTTTTATCCATGTATCCCTTGTTCAAAGTCCTTTCCTCTTTCCTCTCCTCTCAATCACTCTCTTCTCCCCATCTCCTCATCTCCTCCCCAACAAGTTCAGGAGGTCCCAAGGTCCCAAGATGGCTTAGTTCAGCATCCACTCCAGGCAGATCCTCTTTCCTCATCCCATCATCAAGACTGACGAAGATGTCCTCTGCTCCAGACAGTGACACTATTATACGCATGTGAACATTGACATATAGAAGGAAGTTTAGTAACATTCTCATTTAGGAAAACAATGGCACTATTGGTCTATGACTTTCCCAATTACAGGATTTTGAGCACATTTATAGAACCAGATATGTATTCCCTTCTGTGCAACAGGCTTCCAGTGCAATCACTGAAAAGTTGATTTCTCTCAGTTTAGTCTGCAGTTTTTATTCAGTGTGTTGGTATTGTAGCAAGCACAGCCCACAGGTAGGTGAAGCCACTCATGAGTTTTCTCTCTTCACAGCTGACGTTGTATCTTCTAGTATAATGGATGCTGATCAGCAGGGATTTTTCTAGTTTGCTACCTATCTGATTTCTTTGTTTCCTATAACCACATGGGTTGTATCTTCAGGTGAATGGTCTTGCTATATCTTTTTGATGAATAACCAATAGACATAGTAATAATCAATGATATTTTAGATGTTTCTTCTGGGACTTTTCTGGCCATAAATTCATTGAGAGGTAGGTAGCCTGTACAGAGCAATAGATTTTTATGTGAAAACTCATGATGTCTAGAGTAGCATTATCCAGTGAGGAAGGATGCTTCTGCTTGAGTAAACTATGTTTCTCTTATATTCTTGTGTGTTCTGGTCTTTTTTTCCCCCCTATTCTCCAGATTCCCCCATTTCCTTGTCTCAAATCCTATTTAAACCTTTACAAGCTGACTTTCACCTACTTTCTGATTCTCTGTGTCTCCCTATGCTCCTTCCTCATCAGCCCCCATTATCTTTTCTTACTCCCTGGTTTTTATTGACACACACACTCCACTCTTAATATACAAATTTATGCATTAAAGGCTGGGGTTCTCACTTAAGGAAGAAGGTATATAATTTAATTTTCAGGATCTGAGTTAACAATTACTATTTTCCTACAAAATTCATTATTTCAATTTGCTCTTTACTTCAACTTAACAGTTGGAAGCTAAGAATACAGGATTATCACCATAATGAAAAAATATAAGACAGTTAACTTAGAGAAAAGGCTTTATTGTGTCTTATAATTTGGGGGGTTCCATTCTATGTGATCCTTTAGCTCTATTGCTTTGGGAATCATAGCAAAGTGGCCAGTTATACTGGAGATGCAAGCATGGCAAAATGTTCCCCATGGAACCAAAGAAAGTCATGGTCCTACAACCCCCTTTGACAGAAAGCATGCCTTTAATCATCTAGGACCTACTGATAAGCTGTACCTCCTAGAGGTTTTCAGCCCCACCTTAATATAGTTACTACTGGGACAGTCATCAAGCATGTGGGTAGATTTGAGATACCTCCATCCAAAAGGGTTGTTTCCTCCACTTGTTGATTCTACGCTGAATTATTTTACTCTGCTGTGGTTCATAGGGAATAAGAAAATTCAGACTTCACTCATGCTTCAGCCTATTAAAACCCAACACTGGGATCATTAGCAAACCACTCAGTTAAGCCAATAAACCACTGGAAAAACAAATTTTCATTGTTTTGACAATGAGAATAATTTTAATGCCTCCAAAAATTATATACTTTATGATAAGATTCTACAGTGGCTCCCATTAAACAATAGTGAAAATGCTATATCAATACATGAATAATTTGGGGAATAGAAGACACATTAACTATATTTAAGTACTTACACTTATTTCCTACTAGAATCTTTGTTAGATTCTTTCAAAATGATCTGGGACATTCATGTGCTATGCTTCTCAATTTATATACAATTATTCTTTGTCTTTTAAATACTACTGGAATTTCTCAGACATAAGATTTTAAAACATGAACAAAATTACATCTAAAAGTTATTGATTATAGTTTTTTGTGGTGGAAAATTGTCATGCTTGAACAATTATTTGTTGTTATATAAAAAACAAAAAAATTACAATCCTCTAAATTGCCTAGGTAAAAACTATCATTTTAAATTATTAAATGTTAGTATTTATATCATGTTCAACCAGTATATTTTCATCTACTATACATAGTTCATAGCATACTTTCTTTTATCAAGTATATTTTTAATTAATTTGAAATATCAAATAATAATTACAAATAGATTAAGACATTATGATAAATATTTATGTTATTATATAATAACCATTCTAATTTTTTGAGGAATCCATTTGAAGATGCTTAATTCACAGACACACACACACACGTTTTCCATGTAGTAAATATGTTAAGCATATTTACTTCACTGTTTTCCACTCAACATTATGTTTTAGACTACATAGAAAACATTTTAATAATAGCTTCAGAAAATTATAATACAGATAAATCAGAAAATAATAGCTGAGGTATATTAAAAATATAGGTAAAAGGGATTTTAAAAAATTCTTTTATTTCTTTTTATCCATTCTCAGATATGTTAAATTTCAACACTAATTCTATTATGGGAGGTGCATTGTGTGTGCTAGAACCAGATAATGGAAATAAATGCAGCCTGTTATTTGGAATGATCAACCCAGCAAAAAGGAACCAAAATTTAGCATACTAGCAGCATATATGGAAACCATTACTGGCATCGAGGGGAATAGATAGTATTTTTTAGGATTAAAAAAAATGGGCAAACATTCTTAAAAAACATGAGCTGAACTGTGTGTGGAAAAAATATTTGTTGCCTGTAGTTGGAAGACTGAGATTATAAAAAAATAAACTGTGATATTCAAATAGAAATATGTTCAGTAGACTTAGTGAACAATTGAAAAAAATGTTGAATTATTGATAATAATGGCAGAATTAGGTTAAAGTTAGCCCAATTAGTGAAACATTTAAACTCATAAAGAAGGTATGATTCTAATTAAGGTCTCTTTTATCCAGTGACATGCACTCCTTATATTATTAGACAAGGCTACATCATATGCCTTCCTTCTATTACACTGAGATTAGATATTCATTTCAGTAAACACTAGTATGTTTTAATTAAAATGTCTTCTGAGAAAATGGAATGTCACATTTTTAAATAGAATTTCAGGTTGCCATGGTAACTAATAAACTGTCACTATTCTAAATAACATTAAAAGCATCTCTAAAAGATGGTAAATCATTATCAACATTGCCTGGTTATTAGTTACTGATATTAAATTGAAACATATTAGCAATCAGGAGATTGTTTTATGTCAGGGGAAAATGCAAAAAATGAACAAGAAGAAATGGAGTAAAATGGAAGCGTCTTTCAGAAGCTTGATGGATTAGCTGGAGAAAAACTTGCAATCTTTTTTCAGAAGAGTGTCTCTTCCATGTTCAGATCACCTGTTAGGTTTGAATCATTTATTCACAATAGATAGTGTTACCCCTTTGTTTCTATACAAGTGTGTAACTCACTTAGATGTAAGTGTAGCTCAGTGAGAGAAACAGTAAAATTTCTGGATCTTCTGGGAGCTAGGCATCCCTGTGGGAATTGTCTTGGGCAGACCTGGTGTCACTGGAAACAAAATAGTAAATTTATAAGTAATTTTAAATTTTAAATGTAATTTATACATAAAATATAGTCAGAGGTTTCCTGACAGCTTTTGAAACAAAATATATAAAGGTTGAACAATATAAAATCATGTTCTTACTTGGTCCATAAACCCTGAAACAAAAAGAAAAGAAAAAATGAGGCAGAATATTTCATTCTCAGTAGAAGAGGTGACAATGAGGCCTTATTCTCTGTAGGGATCTGCTGGGAGTGAGGAGATTAAAGAGAAAAGGGTACTTTTTGCTTCATAGGTGTGTCTCATAAAAAAAAAAGTAGCCCACATACCAGTACATAAACAATTTTCCACGTTTGGCTAAGAAATGCCAATTAAACTCAGTGAGATTTATAGAAAAAAAGATATGAAAGAGAACAGAGTTTCAGTGAGAATAGAAGGGGTTTCGAGAATTGTTCAGGGAATAAAACATTCACTCTAAAGATATATGAATAACAATGTCAATGTAAGAAACAGAACAAATAAGAAAAGTCAGAGGGTTGTTGTCAAGCATATGTTTAAATTTTAAGAAAAATTAATGGTAAAAAGCAACCTAGGGTAAGTTCAGATCTTAAATACAAATTTCAAAATTTTAAATTATACATGTTTCAAGCTAGACATCAGGACACCCTTTCTCTTTTGAGGAAGCTGCATCACTACTATATGATGCTGACTCTTCTTTGGCTCCAGTTTTTCTACATGCCAGATGGGGAAAGTGGTATCCATTATAAATGAGGAAATGATTTTTAGGAATTCTGACATAGAACTGATAAATCTTGGGTCACATATTTTTCCTTCTTTGTTCAAACTTAATAGGAGTCAAAAAACTCTATCTTTTCATAAATAAAATTTATAAAAGTATATCACTCAAGGATACAGGTTTTTAAGCAGGAAAATTAAACAACTTTTCTTTATGCACAAATGCTATATGAACCAAAGTCATGTAAACAATTTTAATGATAAAACAATGAAAAAAATATAGGAGATCCTTTGTATTATTCGTGGTCTTTTATTTGTTACATGCACTGAGAGATTCTGTTGTTTTAAAAATGTACCCTGCCATGTCTACATGCTGGAAAGCTGATTAACATAAAATGCCTCATATGATTTTTTTTTATATTTTGTAGGATACTAAGAAAAATATATTTAAGATATATTTTTTCTTCATTTATAATGCTTTATTTTAGTGTTTATGGAGTTTCTAAGAGTTTTATGGTGACATGGCGCAGACAATCTAATAGCAATTTATTTATTATATATTTATTGTGTGTGTGTGTGTGTGTGTGTGTGTGTGTGTGTGTGTGTATGTGTGCTTCTTCTCAGACTGTGATGCCTGTACTGAGACAAATTTTAGTGAATGGTTTTCTCCTCATACCATGTGGGTTCTAGGGATCAAACCTACTGAGCCATTTCAGTAGTTCAGACTTCTTATTGAACATTTATTGACATATTGTATTTCTTTTTTTATTTATAAAATAAAGTTGTTTTTTTTTAATCCATGTATCCCCTTGCTCTCCCTCCTTTCTCCCTCCTGTCCCGTCCTGGTCAGCTTTCATCCTCCCTCCTTCCCATCTCCAATCCCCTCCCCAAAAAGGGCAAGAAGTCCCAAGGCAGATCAGCTCAGCATCCACTCCAGACAAGTTCGATTTCCTCATCCTAATATCAAGACTGGGTCAGGTGTTCCTCTGAAGGGAATGGGTTCTGAAGTGCCAGCCCAGGCACAAAGACACAGTCTGATCCCTCCCCTCGAGGCTCCACATACTGCCCATGACAATGGACAGTTGCTTACCCTTGGAGGGCCTATCTCCTTTTCTGGATGGTTCCTCAGTGGCTGTTCTTGATCCAGTGAGCTCAAATTTATCTAAAAATATTTTCTATATTCTTTGGAAAAGGATGCTCATTTTAAAACATAACTCACCTGAATTAACAATGGACATTAGTTTGGTAAAATTGCTTACTGGATAGCATATGTTGTCTTAACAAAAGTCAGTGTGTGAAGATTTGGCTGGCAGAGAAGGTTAACATAATTTGGCCAGTGACTATGAATAATTAAGTTAAATGTATTAAACGTAGGATCTTAAACTAAAGTTGCACATTTTATTAATATTTAGTAATAGTATGATAAAACAAATTTATATTTTTAGCCAAAAATATTCCAAGAAAAATCTAGTAATAATATTTATTACAATGAAGTAGATTTGATATTTGAAAGATTCAAAAGGGATTATAAAAATTTTTATGTATATTAGCAATCAGTTGTGAAGCTTGGTGTGCCATGGTAGCAAATTTTGTTTTATTGAATATATATGCTTGTAATGTAAAAGTAAGTTCTAAGTTGGGATAATAGTTCATCTGCTAAAGGGCTTGCTACAAAAATCATAAATAACTTCGTTTGATTTCCAGTATTCACATATGTGCATGGACATGGCAGTAAATGCTCATGATTCCAGAGCGGGGGAAGTAGAAACAGGTAGGCAGAGTCTCAGGCTTTCTGGCTGTGTTTGAAGGAGAATAATCCTCAATGTTTATTTGTTTGAGTGTTGGAATGCCTGGTTGCTCCCTAATTAGTGGAACTGTTTGGAAATGATTAGGAGGTACAGAATATTTATAATGTGTTGCATTCATTTGTTCTATCGAATATTTGTTTAATGATGCAAAGATGTGTTGCATTCTTTTATGTTGGATTTGTTTAACTCTGTGTTACTTTTCCTGTTTAAAACATTTAATTGGTCTAATAGAGAGATGAATATCCAATAGCTGGACAAGAAAGAAAACTAGGCTGGCAAACAGAGGAGAAATCTAGGGAAGAAGGAATGGTACTAGAAAATAAGGAGAGGAGGACTCCACAACCACCCAGCCACACAGCCAGCCATGGAGTAAGAGGGAAACAAAGATATGTAGAGTAAAGAAGAGGGAGGGGAAAGCAGAGGCAAAACACAGTTAAACAGAAATGGGATAGATTAATTGAGAAAAGCAGGCTAGAAACAGGGCAAGCTAAGTCCCAGCATTCATAAGTAAGAATAAGTCCCTGTATATTTATTTATTCTGGAGCTGAGTGGCAGGCCCCCAAAAAGTAAAAGAAAAAGAAAAAAAAACAAAACAAAAAACCTCAAAACAACTAGAAGGCTGAAACTTGCTGGAGGAAGTGTGGCCTATTTGGAGCAAGTATGTCACTGGGGGATGGGCTTTGAGGTTTTAAAACCTTACATCCCTCACATCCTGTCTTATGCCTGTTTGCTGTAGATTGAATGTAAAGTTTTCTGCTGCTTGGATGTCATGCCTGTTTGCTGATGACTATGTCAACCTCTAAAACTCAAAGCAAATCATCAATTAGATGCTTCCTTTAGCAAATGGAGTTGGTCCCAGTGTCCCCTCCCAGTAATAGAAGAGTAACTTAGACACTAGCTAAACTAATGGCCAAGCTCCAGTTTCCAGGGAAAGATACTATCTTAATCAAGGTAAGCCTTGATCATGAGATGAGTCAGCCTATAAAGCACATACTACTTAGATTGTTAACATCAGTTAGAACCCCTAACACACATGGAAAGGGATATAATAACTCCTCTAACTTCCACACCCTTGTTGTGGCACATGTGCACACACCTTAACATGCATGTACAGTAAGCAAATAAAGTGTTTTCTCAAAAATAAAAACCAAAGGCACAAACAAAAACCAAGGTGGACAGATCTTGAGGAATAAGACAAAACATTGTCCTCTGGCCTCCACACAGTGGTACACACATTTTTTAAGCACCTGCACATACTACACATATACACAGACATATGGATATTCATACACACAGTAGTTCACTTGTGATGGGAGGGGATCAAAGATGTAGCTTAAGATCAAGGGTTAATTTTAGAAAAAAATGATTTTTAGTACACTGTCTGTTGCATTTCTAGCAAGTGACTTGCTTAACATCTACATACTTGTGTTCCTCAGTCATGAATAAGTTAAAAATCTATTCTAAAGAATTAATGAAATAATATACCTTATAACTGCAGAGAACATTGCATGATGCTAATGGACCATAATCAGTGAATATTATCATTACATTTGTAGTCATGTTCTTTTATGTACAATACTGCATGTAATATGATTAAGGATATAAATTACTTCATACTTTCATACATCTCTTTTGTTTCCAGAGCTTGGTCATTACCTTAGTGCAATGGGTGAAACTACAGAAATATATATATATATATGTATATGTATAATTTTCATTGCTATATTCTCTAAAATGAGACCATGTATTTTCTGCATACAGTATAAAATAATATATGCAATCATACTTTCTCTAAATAATATTTTAGTATGCCAAATAATAAACATTTGCTTTACATATTTAAGTAGTTGAGCATAGGGGTTAGCAAATGATTATAATGTCCTTGAGTATCACAGTTGTAAAAACATTTGTGCAATCTGAGACAGTCTATATTTAAGACAATGTACTAAATATTATGCCCTGCATGCCCCAAGCATAAAATAACTAATATTACAATCATACCATATCAAAGGTAATTTTGCAACATGATAAAGATATTTCCAGCACCATATAATTTGTAATTAAACACTGAACCAATGAATATGAATAATTATGTGCTTCATCTGTATATTTACATAATAACCACTATCTTTTACATACTTATATGACTTTAATATATCAGAGACGTACTAATGCATTCATAAGTTATTTGAGGAAAAGGTAATAAGAAATCAGAGAAAATTTTATAAAATTTTTATAAAAATTTTATAAAATTTTTACCATGTTTGTTTACATGTGAGGCCAGTCTTCACACATTTATCACAGTGTGATATATCTTTTTCTAGATTTAGTACTGTATACTTAACAGTGATTTTTACGGGGTTGGAGAGAGAGATTACAATTAGAATACTTAATATTCTTTCAGAGGATCTGAGTTTAGTCCCCAGTACTCATGCCAGGTGATTCACAAATGCCTGCAACCCAAGCTCCAGGGAATCCAACACCCTCTTCTGGCCTTCATGAGAACACACACACACACACACACACACACACACACACACACACCTACACATAAATAAAAATAATCTTTGATACAAACAATTTTTCTGTCTTACAATCAGTCCATGAATTAATTATGGGTTTAAAATTATGTTTATTTTCTCAAAGCACCATAAATTCCCAGAGGACAATTTTTAAATTTAGAATTGAATAAACATTGCTGCATGATTAGATTAAACTAATTGCAGAACAGACTCCTGGCAGTCCATCTTGGAGGATGCAACTATGCATCTGCTTATAGTGTTAACAGTCTCGAATATAAAGCGTGCTGTAAGTCCTTTAAGAATCAAATTTCCTCACATAGAGTGCTGTTTCATATTTTGGCATGCTGACTCTCAAACTCTGTTGAGTATATTTTCAGTACTGGATACTATAAGTGGACTGTGTCCTTCATCAAATATTCTTAACACTAATCAAAGATTTCACCAAGTGACATTAAGTTATAAGGATTAGATGTACAAGGCCAGTCTTTGATAACAAACAGTTCCTTTCAATTAATTTTTCCATTAAAAAACACCAAACTTCTGTCTACAAACATTTGTTGGTAACTTTTTTCTAAATAAACGATTATCCTAAATATTAATAATGATTAAAGTTTCCAAATAGAGATATAGTAAATATTTTATTGAATGTAATTTACATGATAATTTCCAAATTAATTTAAACTACTGGTTAAAAAAAAAAAAAGAAAAAGATTTTCACTTAAAATCCCAAGAAAAGGCCAGTCTTCAGTTCACACAGAAGCCCCTGCAAAGAATACAATCTTTTTTGGTCTTCCTAGAGATATGAAATAAAATTAGATTTTATCTTTATAGTAATATACTGAACTCAGATGACAAATGTCAGGCCAAATAATATTAAAACAATCTATCATGTTAAAAAAGCATTATGTCAAGTTATAGAGCAAACTCAAATTTCTCTAACAAATAAGCTCTGAGTTTTTACTCTTACAGCTCAGAGCCCTGTCTGTTCACAAGCACAATCCACTTGATACTGATACTCACTATGCTAATGCTGCCTTCTAAGCAACAGAACACCATTTCCAATCAAGAGGGAGGCTGCAGCACAGTTGAAAGGAGAAAGGGAAAGAAATAACAGTGGTGCAGCCGATTTGCATGCCTTGTGATGATACCAGCTGCTGTTCAATAATAAATGAAGCCATCACATTTAGCAATCTGGAAAATGAACTGAAATAATTATGTTTTCAGTTTTGATTTAAGTGAAAACAGTTAATGGGAGGGAAAAAACAGTCTCCCAACTGAAGCAAACTGGAGTCCTCTGGCAACCAGGTTAAGTGTACATTTGTTACAGTGGCCTAGTTCATTAATAAACACACACACACACACACACACACACATATACATAAGTGAAAAAGACTTTCAAGGGCTTTAATACAAAGATGCCAGAATACAACTCAAACAGCTTCATAGTCTGCCATACAGATAATACTTAATGGTTGTGTTTCTGGATTTATTACTACTTTCTGAACTCATTTCATGTGACTGAAATGTTTATCAAATAGTTCATTTCTAGCTTGCTCTATCAATTCACCGAATGTTGCCATTAATACATAAAATAACAGCATGAAGGCTGATGCTATCATTATCCCCATTTATATCATAAGGAAACTGACATGTATTGATTCAAATAAGAAATAGCAAGTCCTGGACTTCTGTAGACTTTCTAAATCAGAAACAAAGTTGTTATCCCTACAACACTCTTTTCCTATGAGGTTATTTTTAAGTTCACTATTGGCATAGAACAATAAATATTTCCACTGATATTTGGTTTCAGAAATATTGTAGAGATAGATCCCTGTGAGTTTGAGGTTCATCTGGTCTACATAGCAAATTGTAGGCGAGAAATTGTAATATTGTAAAACTGTTTCAAAAATAATGGTGATATTATCAAACATTAATTATTTAATATGTATATAACATAGCCACAACCAAGTATTATATGTACTTATAATCAAAATATTTCACAGTACATCATTAAAAGTATGTCACAGATAAAAATTCTGTATCTATTTTTGATTATGTAAATTTGTAGTTGAACATCAAAGTACAGCTATTTAGGGTCATAAAACATAAATATGGCATTGTGAATACAGAAAGTTATGGAATTTACACAATGTACTATTAAGTATTTAAGTAACTTCTGGGTATATGCTTTCCAAATTACAGAGAGCTTTAGGTTCATAGGCCAGCAGCAGAATGTATATTGTGGATATTTGTTAGGTATTTAATGAATTCTGGGATATCAGAGAAACCACACAGACAAATCCTAGGCAGACAGCTCAGGAAATCCTTGATCCTTGAACACAAGGATAAACAGCTGAGTCAATCACAAACACCTTTAATCCCAGCACAGGGAAAGATGGGAGTGGGGACCAACACACTTAATCCCATAACTCCAGAGACAGAACTTCTTCTGTTTATGTGAGTTCAAGGCTACGCACATTTAATCCTAACCTGGATGGGATAGGATATATAAGGGCTTATAAACCCAGAAGAGACAGAAGTGATTGAAAGAAGAGACAGGCAGAAGAGACCAGGAGTGAGGCTGAGAAAGTTGCAAGACAGTTTGGTGAGAATTGACTGTGATGCATCCTCTCTCTGATATTTGAGCCTTCCCCCAGTATTTGGCTCAGAGTCTCCTTTTCTTACAACCCCAAATCATGCTACTACAGTATATATTTACTATTTGTATATCATGGTAAAGCAAAGCATAAAATATTGCGACTGGCCCTCTTCTAATTGAGGGATATAAAAGTGAAAGGACTATGTAGATACTCTACAGTCTCCAAGCTTTGTCTATTAAAGGAACTAATTGGTAAAAACACCTATTTCTAATTCATCTTAAAAATTTAATTAGTGAAGGACCTCTTGGCATGGAACTTGTGACACATAATAGTAGTTTTTAATAAATGATAACTACCTTTCAAATATTATTGCCAATATAGCAGAACAATTCTATTTTATAAATAATACAGCTTAAAGAGAAGAAAGCACAATACAATGTGAAAGAAATAAAAATAGACCAACCAAAGAAGAAATACAATACAAAAGTGGAAATACTATTTAATTCACTATAGTCATACACAAACAAAAATTGTCATTTTCAGTTATTACAATATATAAAAGTATGTAAACAGGAGAGCATGAGAAACAGTTTTATATTTCAGTGAAGGTTATTTTCTAATTTGTAACTGTATTTATAATATATGAGGCAATTTGGATCAAGACCAATTTTCTGTTGGCTTTGGTCTACCAACATCAATACCATGCATCTCAGTTAATGACTTGAATCCAACGTCCAAACAAATGCAAAAGTGCTCTAATGAGAATATTCTCATATAAGCAATAGTTTATTATATTAGAATTTCACGAGACTAAAATCAAACTGCATCAGCAATTCGTAACACAAAGGAAAATTCTTCCAACTTTTAGAAAAAGGAACAAATAATTTTGTAAAAGATTAGTTCAAGAATGAAGTTTATCACAATGATAAGTATTAGATTGATTACATACATTTTTTTAATCTTTCTATTTTTCTGATTACATTACTATAACGTAAAATGATAACCAAAAGAAATTGGCAAAGGAAAGGTTTATTTGGCTTATACTTCTACATCATAGTTCATCACCAGAAGAAGCCAGGATAAGAGCCTGAATCTAGAGGCAGGATATGATTCAGAAACCATAGAGAGGTACTGCATACTGGCTTGGTCCTCATGGCTTGCTCATAATGAGCAATGTATACATAACTGCAACTTTCTTATACAACTCAGGGAGACCAGTGTAGAAAGGTACCATCAACTATGGCTTGGACACTTATCCATAAGTTGCTAATTAAGAAATATCCTTCAACTTTTTCTTATGAAGGCATTTTCTCATTTTCCTTCTGTCAAATGGCTCTAGCATTCATCAAGGTGGCATTAAACTAGTCAACAGAATTTGTACTATACAATATTATAATTTCATAGTGCTTTTAAAAAGTATTTAAGTCCATGTACTGACCTACCTGATTTCTGGCATATGCCCCAGAGGGTTATGAGGTGTCCTGAGTGGAGACAGCAGAGGGTCAGAGCATAGAGTCAAGATGAGTGTGTAGTTCTACAGTCTAGAAAAGATTCAGAAACTCAAAGATAGCAACACAATATACATTAATTGACCAAGCTGGAAGAATATCTTGGTTGAAAAAGAGTCTTAGAGAAAATGTCAAGATTGATGCTACTGAGAACTTTGAAGTTATGGATATGCTACTGATGGGCAAGAACCATGGAAAATATATATCACTGAGAAGGTCTATAAAGATGACAGATCCAAGTTAGCCTAGCCTTTAGAAACTTGTATTATTACTGGTGTATCTGAGGTTGGAAGGACTGATGGAGTGGTTCCACCCACTTCAGCCCCAGCCATAGCCCTGATGTATTACTTTCTCACAACAGAATGGTTACTATTGCTTTAAAGCCAAGAAAAGAAAAGACAGTCCCAGACAAACCAGACAATAGAGAAAAGAAATTAGTGTTCATCATTTTCAGTGACACATAAAACCTTCCCCTGAAAAAATAGTTTATCTGTTTCATTTCTCTCTTGTGTTAGAAAGAAACAACCCCAAAAAAACTTCTTTCACTTAAGTTTTATTTTGATGTTTATTGCATAATTCATTTACGTTAACATATCTGGTCTATGAAATATCCAAGAATACATTTAAAATTTAAATACTAAATGAAAATTATGCAAAATAAATTTATACTAACTGAAGCGCTGATTGGAAAATCCTGAGTCACCTCTTGTGGTCTGAATGTGAAATATCCCCTACAGATACTGTTTGAGTATGTAAATAGTTGGCACCCAGCTGATGGCACTGTATTGGAGGGCTGTGCTGCTTTTATGAGGTGGAATCTCCCAGGAGAAACGATACCACTGGAGGACAGACTGGAAGTTTCTATAGCCTTGTTGAATGTTTTGTCTTCTCTATGATTCTTGTTCTTTCAAGATGAGGTGGGAAATCATAGCTGCACATTAAGGAGCCTCTGACCACTCTGCTGGGTTTTATTTTATTATATATAATTATATAATTATAATATAATTATATTATATTATTATATAAGACCTTGAATTCCTCTTTTTCCCTTATGTTCCTACTTGTAAAATATTTTGTCATAGCCACAAAATTTCACAAGTATATAGACACAAGAGAAAATATAACTAAATAATCAAGGATTATTTTTAAAGCCTCAAATCCAATAACAAAATAAAAGTAAACTTTGGTACTGTATTTAGATGGAAATATTATTAATCGACATGACTAAGACATGCATGGCACTTGTTTAAGGTGAAGATAAGGGGACATACACAGTTCAGCAAACAAAAAAGCCTGCTCCCCACATAATCAAGCCACCAAACCTGCAGAATAAAGAAAGGATATTAAGAGCTGCAAAAAAAAAAAAAAAAGGAATTATGAAGGCTAAGTCAATCTATTTGATTACTCTATTTACAATCATTTTCATGGGCTTTCCTTACAATGTGTCCCACTGTACAAAAATAGAAATAATGACTGCTAACCTTTTAGTTTCATTAAACTATTTTAAAGTAGTGAATGAACTGTTTTGTGGGAAAGAGAAATCCTAAGGCAGAAAGGACCTGGCAGAGATCAGGTTGTAATGGGAGAACTATTTGGGTACCCCAGAAATTTCCTAATAGAATGCAAGTGACTTGGAGGACAACCAAAGAAATTCCTAAGTAGCACATCTTATCCACTCTATTAATTACAAACTCTAGAAGAGAATGTCTCCAAAAATGTTAGTAGTCTGTAGCTGACTGAATGGATATATAAGTTTAGGTTTAACCTTAGCAAAAAGGCAACTAGAAAATAATTTGATTTTGCTACTTTTTCAAATTCACAGTAAGATATTTTAAATATTGTTTGTCTTCAATATTAAACAAGGATAGAAAATAACTGATAAACTTCTGATAAGTTATTTTTCCTTCACCATCTATGACCATCATAGAGTGACATAGGTGTATTTTAAGAGTAAGTAAAATTTTGAAACATTTATTTATTAGAAAAATATTGTAGGCCTGGGCTTTTTTTACTTGGGATGCTTTTAATAACAGCTTCAATTTTCTTTAGGGTTATAGGTGGAATACTACTCAGCAGTAAGAAAATATGATATCCTAAAATTTGCAAGCAAAATGGATGGATTTGGAGAATATCCTCCTGAGCGAGATATCTCAAACCCAGAAAGATAAGCAGGGGATGTACTCACTCATTAGTGGACTCTAAACAAAAAAAACAAAAAGCAAAGCATGTCCAAGCTGCAAACCACAACCACTGAGCAGCTTTGTATCTGAAACATCTAGGAGTGGCACCTTGGATCTCACTCCCTCTAGAAGAACACCTGACTCAGTCTTGATGTTGGGGTGAGGAAACTGGATCTGCCAGGAGTGGATGCTGAAGGGAGCAATATTGGTCCTTGTGACCTCCTGCCCATGCTGGGGAGGAGATGGGAAGATGTGGAGAAGAGAGAGTGACTGGAGAGGGTGGGAGGGGGAAGAGACCTTGAATAAGGATATACACGGATAGAAAATGTGACTTTATTCATAATAAAAAAAAGAAAGAGTAAAAAGAAAAATATTGTAATAAAAATAAAAGAAGGTGTTTATTGCTGGTAGAATTGTCTTCTATTTAGAAGGAAAATACCTTTTGAATTTTTGTGGCATGCTAATAATATGTTTTTAAGAGTTGGGTCTGCTTAAATTATCTTACGTTAGGTCTGATTTACATTTCTTTCAGTTACCATACCAAAAAAAATCTTATTATTAAAAAAAAATAAATAAACATCAAGAAGTTCACAGGACTGTCAACAAAAAGCTAATAGAGAAAATAAATATTTCTGACAAATTGTTTACAATCTGGACTTTGCTGTGAGACTAGAACTTAAGTTGCCCTCTACAACAATAGCAGATTGACTGGGTTAGCATAGCATGCATCCTTCGTAGAATGGCTGAAGCAGTTAAGCCAGAACACCCCTGACACATGGTGGGATGATTAATCATTATATTATGCTTGATTGGGTTGAGAAATGCCTAATAGAAAGCATGCCTCTAGACATGTCAGCAAGAACTGTTCAGAGATGACTAGATTATGAGGGCTCAAACATCATAAACAATTTAATTTAAAATATTAATGCACTATTAAGAAGGGGTAAAACTATGGAAAGTGAGATCTGTTTTAGGAAGTAAGTCATTTGGGGTATGTTGTAGGAGGCTTTATCATGTTCTAGTCTCTTCTTCTTACTGTTTACGCTGACCTTTCTCTTCAAAATGATGCAATTCTTTCACCGTGCCTTCCTAGACATGATGGTTTGAAATCTTTGAAACTATGAACAAAATAAATCATTCCTTCCTGAGGCTTTTTTTTTTTGTCAGGGATATGTCTACAACAGTAATGACATCATCACAGGTGGGCATCAGTCCTCAAGATAGTAATTCAGCTGTTTCCTGGTGGTGTAATGAAAAATATAAAAGTAATCTTTGGTCTGAAGAGATGAACACTATTTCCATTCAGATTTCATTATAATGAACTGGAAAAAATGGCTACACTTCACTGCAATAGGAACCAAGGGTCAGATCCAACAGTGAATTAGCCTTTGTTAGAAAAACTTGGTTAACTCAGAAAGAGCTGGGTCAGAGTTTGTTTAAATGGAAAACAACCTGTTTCCCATTTGTCACATATGGTCCCATGCAGGCTCCCTGGTTGATGGTTCAGACTTTGTGAGCTCTTATGAGCCAGGTTATTTTTTCTTTGCATTTTCTTGTGATGTCCTTGACTTCTCTGGCTTCTACAATCCTTCCTCTTTTTCTTCAGCAGAATTTTCCGAGCTTAGCATAATGTGTGGCTGTCAATGGATACAACTGTTTTTATCAGGTACTAGAGGATGGCTCTCTGATGACAATTGGGGTAGCTTTGTCTGTTGTGGGACTCCCAACAATGGGAGCAGTGGCTGTCCACAATGTTTTGGCTGGCTCTAGGAAACCTATTCCTCATACTGAAGAATTGCTTTGCCCAGCCTAAATACAAGGGGAGGTGCTTATTCCTACCTCAACTTGATCTGCCATGCTTTGTTGATACCAAGGGGAGGCCTGCCCCTTTTTGAATAGAAAGAGAGGTGGAGTGGAGAGGTAGGAAGAGGGAGGGGGAGGGGAAGAGGGAGGGGAAACTGGATATAAAATAAATAAACTTGATTTAAAAAGAAAACACCCTATTAGGGAGATGTTAATTTTATGTACATTTAGCTAATAATTAAACTCAGTATTATTATTAAGAAACTTGTTGAATATCACATGAAGATTAAGTATGTATGTATGTATGTATGAGTACGTATGTATGTGTCTGTTTGTCAACATTTGTGGTTCTGGGAATTGAGCTCAGGGCCTCATGTTTTCTATATCTCTAGACTAAATATACTATAATTGGAATATCAATTGAGATTACTTTGCCTTTTGGTTTTCTGCCTGTCTGTGCCTCCTGACCTGTAACTACAGTTATTAGAAACAGAGTCCATGAATTTGAAAAGGAGCACACATGTATATATGGGAAGTTGTGGTGGAAGGAAGGGGAAGGGAGAAATCATGTAATTACATTACAATCACAAAAGTAAAAAAAATAGCTGTGTAATGGAACAGGATTATGTATTTGTAATGCTCAGTGCACTCCTAAAGCCAGGAGGCATGGTGGCCCATACATGTGCTTTCTTTTTTGTTTGTTTTTATATTAAGATCATTTTATTTAATAAGCTTTTGAAAATAATATTTAATGAATTACTTTAATTAGAGCATTTATAGAACCTAACACTTAATGGATAAGTTAGACATAACACTCTTCACCTGAGATGTTATTTTAAACTCAATCCTAAAGTGATAAAAACAATTCTTTTGTTTTAAGTTTGATTGACAGGCCTATGCTGAGAGATGGTGGGCCCAAGAATTATATCCCTTTCGGGGCTCAGAACTTCAGGAAGTGCTTCCCCTGGAGAAAGTCCTTGAGCCTTAGAGATACTTAAAGAGGAATTAACGCAGGCTTTCCTGATTCTTCAGTTGGCAAATAAACCTGAAATTCAATTTTTTAGGAATCCCAAGAAAATAGTATGATTTTTAGCAAATGTCAAGATTTCTTCTAAAATTAGATAAAAATCAAAACTTTAAGAAGTCTGTGGAAAGACAAGTCTGTGATGGTTCTTCGGATGGCCTTAGAGCGGCCACATCACTGCAGAGAAGTCAACCTGCTTTGTCAGTATAATATTAGCTGTGGACGTTGGAGTGTGAATGTGTATGTGTGTGTGTGTGTGTGTGTGTGTGTGTGTGTGTGTGTGTGTGTGTGTGCCTCTTTAGGGTATATACCCAGAAGTGGTATTGCTGGGTCCTTGGGGAGATTGATTCTCAATTTTCTGAGAAACCGCCATATTACATTCCAAAGTGACTGAACAAGCTTACACTCCCACCAACAATGGAGGAGTGTTCCCCTTGCTCTGCATCCTCTCCAACATAGGCTGTCATCTGTGCCTTTTATCTTAGCCAATCTAACAGGTTTTAGGTGGTATCTCAAAGTTGTTTTTATTTGCATTTCTCTGATGGCTAAAGATGATGAGCACTTTTTCAGGTGCCTTTCAGCCATTCGTAGTTCCTCTGCTGAGAATTCCCTTTTTAGATCTGTACCCCATTTTTTGATTGGGTTATTCAAGGTTTTGGGCTCTAGATTCTTGAGCTCATTATTTATCTTAGAGAACAGTCCTCTATCACTTGTAGGGTTGGTGAAAATCTTTTCCCATTCTGTAGGCTGTCATTTTTGTCCTATTGACAGTGTCCTTGGCTTTGCAGAAGCTTCCTAGCTTCAGGAGATCCCACTTATTGATTGTTGGTCTTAGTGTCTGTGCCACTGGTGTTATATTTAGGAAGTGGTCGCCTCTGCCAATTCGTAGAATTGTATTTCCCACTTTCTTTTCTATCAAGTTCAAAGTGGCTGGGTTTAAGTTGAGGTCTTTGATTCACTTGGATTTGAGTTTTCATACATGTGCTTTTAATTGTAGTTCTGGAAAGCAGAGAGAAGCAGATCCCTGGGACACCCTGGTATGCCAACCTACTCAGTGAGTCCCAAGCCAATGAGAGACTCTGTGACAACACACAGGCACACACACATACTAAAAAATACAATATGCCTATTATCAGTTTTTTGTATATTTATATTTTGGGTTATGCATTGTTTGCAAGTTGAAAGAGGCAATTTTTCCAAACTTAGGATCTTATATATGATATCTGAATACTTTTTCAATTTAGTAAATTACATTAAAGACTGCTTAATTTGTATTTAGGTCAACTTGCTTGTTTTTCTTAGAGTTATTTTAAAATAAAATCTCATACTATTCATTTAGTCAATAGAATATTTCTGCTAATCAAAAGTAAAAGTCGACATTAAAATAATTTCACTAAATTTATTCACATTTTATTAAAAGAATGACTTAATAGTCATTAAAGTTTTATCAGAAATGTTATTAAAAATAGAATAAAATAATATAAATATTACAATGAGACTTTCTTCAACAATTAGAAAGATAATTAATAATAATGATAGTAATAGTCAGAGAATGCTTATTTTACTGCTTGACTAAATTATCTATTATTATGTTTACTACATAAAATCATCTTTCCCACAAAAGAAATAATTCAACATACCAGCGATGCATCCAGAAAACTCACTGAAGTTTTGATAACACAGAAATCATTAATATTTATTTGGGCATCTGTCTGTTTCCTAAATTCATTTTATTATTGTTCCAAAAGCAAGGTAGCAAGGTAGGTTGTACAGTGATACAACATTCATTAATATTTTCACTCTTATTTTGCACTCATTCTTAAGTACCATTCATACTTAAGGTACCAAAACTGCTACCTTTTCTAAGAATTTATGATACAGTTAGCAAAACTTAACCTCTGCTTGATATGTGATGTATTCCAGATTGTCTTCTGGTTTGGCAAATATCTCAAGTTCATCTATTTGAATAAAGACAAATTGTGAGACCTGTTTACAATAGACTTGATGGCTTCCACTTTCTCTTACATCATCCACACACTATCTTGTTAATATATGGAGAAATCATGAAGAGTGTAGAAATCATACTTTAAAAGAGTGTATGTAAAACTGAAAGACAGCTACTGAGAACTGTCTTTCTTCCTGCCCTTTGCAAGTATAAAATACAAACACATCCTTCCCACAAGTACCACGCAGAGAAATATTACAAGGCTTTTGGAGTCTCAGCAGGGTCTTAATGCGACAGGCAGTTGTAACATGACCTATTCTGTGGCTTGTGGGATACATAAAGCTGCAAGGCAGCTGTTATCAAGATTATAGTGAGCTGCTTCAATATTAGTAAGCTATAAAAGATAAACCTGTATTATAGCTGCTACAGAGGTCTTGATCTTACTACAGAGGTTTTGATTTTTATTGGCTAGTGGAAATACACACCAGCTAAAAGGTACAATATTTTATATTTGTTAACCAAAAAACGTTATTACAACAATGAATCTAAAGTAGAGGTGTTTATTTAAAGCACCTAAAATTCTTATGTCCCATTGCTCAAGAAAATTAAACAGCACTGTGGGTGACTTACTTGTAGTAATATCAATGGTCCATGAATACAAAGACTCTTACATCTGCTGAAACAGGATTGGGGCATGCTTTACGTGTGAGTGGTTTTTTATCTTAAGAAAATTGTTCACCAGAATATGAATAATTAGCTGATGTTGTTAGAGAAGTTATGGATCACTCTTGAAAGCATGGCTTTTTGTTGATAGGAATGTATGATTTTTAACTAATTCCCTCTGTCTTTCAGTATTTCTATTTTGTAGATCTGTTAGCTTATTGTTTCATTAGTGGAACAATTCTAGAAAGATGTACAGGACATTTGTGTCATATCAATGATGACTGATTACAAAAAGAAAGTTTCCTCAATTAATCTATTACTTTTATTCATTCTGTGAATCCAAGTAACATATTTAGAAGGCTATTGTCTCCTAGGTGAAATACCTATTACTATTAGTACTACAGTAAATAGATTTTTTTAAAATTTACTATTCATTCTTCCCTCCCTTTGTTCTTATATTTCTTTCTTCCTTTTTATTTATTTTTTTAATTAATTAATTAATTAATTTCCTTTTTATTTTTAATCCCAAAATGTGTCAGGGATTTAATTCCGGCACTTATACATGCCAGACAAGCTCCCAACCACCTATCTTCCTCTCCAAGCTTCTGGTCGCTTTTTTTTTTTTTTAAACTGTCCATCACCAATTGGCTCTCAAGTCTTTTACCATTTGATGAATTTGTACACAAATTTCAGTGTCCTAACATAGTGCTGGTTCCTTTTGTGCATTATATTATGTTCTGCATTGTGCTGTGTTTATCTAAATTCAGTTGTAAATAAATATTCTCCTAACAGTCTTGGGCTTTGGGATACTTGAAATTTATATTCTGGAAATGGCAATAGAAAACCAGGAAGTGATTTGCTTCCTTCAAAAGCAATCAGAGAAGTGAACAAATTAAATGATGTGAATACAGATAGTAGATATGAAATTTTAAAATGGGCCAATTATATTCGCATTCTGAGGTATTAAAAGATCCTTTGAAGGAACTCATTGCACAGATTATTATTCTATGAAAAACCTGCATCTCATTTTAAATGATTCTTACGAGGAGGAAGAAATATTCTTTCCTTCTTTCTTTCCTCCCTCCCTCCCTTTCTCCCTTATTTCCCACTTTCCTTCCTTCCCTTTCTTTCTTCCTTACTTCATCCCTCCCTCCTTCCTTCTTCCCTTTCTTCCTTCATTATTTGAAAGGAAACACAGGAGGAGTTGATCTGGGGGGAGGGACTGGGAGGTAAAGAGGGAGGGGAAATTGCACTCCAATGTAATGTATGAAAGAAGAATAAAAGTTTAGAAAGAAAAAATATAAAACTGTTGAAACTATAAATAAATAATTCATTAAGTTTTTTCTAATACAAAATATTTTATAACGAAGGGAAATACACTTACTCTTGAAAACATGAACTGAATTGCTTAACCACCCCAATTTAAAAAGCTGTAAGTGAAACTCTATTCCATTTATAGGACTATTCTCTACATTACACAACTTCAGTATGGTTGCAGAGAATTTCTCCAATAAGAATATTTTAATTCTGGAAGTCCAATTTAATATGTGGAACATTTTCATATTTATCAGTCATCAATATATATATATGTTTATAGATAATTTTGACAGCTTTATGAAAATTTGAATAATGAAAGCCAGTTATTTTGTAAACAGGATTTTATATCTAATTGTGCAGGGTGGGCTGGAGGAATGAGGACTCTGGAGAAATGTACTTGCTGTACAAGCTTCAGTACTCAGGTTCAGATCCACAGGACCCATGGAAATGCAGACCAGGTGTGGCTGCTTTCCTGCTATTCCCACCTCAGACCCCCAGAGGATGCTGACTAGTAAGACTGACCATATCTGCTAGCTCTTGCTTTGATTGACAGATCCTGATTTGGTGATTAAGGTGAAGGGGAAATTGTAAATGATACTTGACATCAACCTTGGCCTATACTTACACAAATATGTGCCTTGCACCCATGTATGTGTGTGTGTGTGTGTGTGTATGTGTGTGTATTTGTGTATGTGTGCACACACATGCACATATGTGTGCATACACATGCATGCCCACACATGCATGCCATAGAAAAATAAATGCCTATCAAATTCACAAAAATTGTGAATACTTATCCAGAATAATTATTTAGCTATGAAATTTATTAGCAATTAAAGTATTAGTTTAAGAATATCTGTAACTGTACATTATATATAATATTGTTAGGGCTTAAAACATTGTGTTAATTGGAACCAAATTAAAAACTAAGGACTATAGGAAACAAATAAGCTTCCCATGTCCCTTTAATTTGTGCTTTCATTTATTCATCCTGTCACTTTTGCCTGTATGTGACTTCTTATCACAGCATTATTTCAATTATTGTATTTAAATAATTCTCACTGCTTTTCAGAATCCCATTGATTGTACATGATACCCATTTTCTTTTTGTTGGATATCCTCTTAGCTTTTTGCTTTAGATTATTAAAACAATACTGTTACAAATCCTTAATTTTTTTGTATTGAGAATGTATATATTGTCTTTAGTCATTTCAAAAGTGAAAATGTACTGCAGAGGTTTAGTACCATATTTTAAAACAATTTCATATTATTATGCCTAATTTATAAATGAGCCTGTAAATCATTATAGCATTTATTGTATGAATTAGTCTCTTAGAAATTTCTTTCTTTAAAATTGTCCCAGTTTGAACTAAAAGTAGCAATAATAAAACTACCTAATGCTAATGTCAACAAACTCCATTTTTTTTTTTGGCTTTCTGTGTTTGGAAACAAAGGCTTCATTAGTTGTCTATCTTTCTTTCTGAAATAAGGAGCATAATTTAAGATATTAAATAAATAAAATTGATGTCCAACTTTCTTGCAAGGTAATTCAAGTTGAATGCAGGTCATGATTGGTCATAAGAATGTAATGTTTTTAACTAAACCTTTTGAGATAATGACCTTATTAAATTTATGGAAAATAACTAAAATCACAGAAAAGATAAAGCATAATTTAAGCACCAAAATGAGTACTTTACAAATTTATTTTATTCAATAAGAAAACAGTAGCACTAAAGAGAAAACAATATATTCTTCCTTAAACAAGATAATTTTTAAGTTTGACATAGATTCCTTTTATATATTTTATTTTGAAATTTGGTTGTAATACATTTCTGGTCTGGACTTTCAGGCCTAGTCTCAAGGTTCAGACCCACAGTCCCACAGAATCACATAGACGCTTATATTCATTTCATACTGATCAGCTTAGGGCCCAGGCACATTGCTAGCTAGTTCTTGCTCTTAAACCAACCCATTATTCTTATCTTGTTCAGCCATGTGGCTTGGTACATTTTCTCAGCACCATTTCAATTTATTTCCTATCTGTCTCCTGGTATCTCTGTGGCATTTCTGCAGAATCTCTCTGCTCTGCTATTCCTGTTCCCAGGGTTTTCCCAGTCTGGTAGCTCCACCCACACTGCCTTTTTGCCTTCAGCCAATCAGCGTTTTTATTAAACTAGTAGGCAGGAGAATTATTTACAATGTAATAACATAATCCCACTACAAGATCTTGTCTTTTATTTAAATACCTTAAAGTCAGAATTCTTTAATGACTATATTAATTTATTTCACTAATAATAACCAAACTTCTACCTGTTTCTGAGGCATATTGGGTAGAGAGTAACAAACTTCTAAAAGGAAAAACCTGAAGGTAACAGAATTATACAACATAATGGCTGTAAAGCATGAGTCTAAGGAAGGACAAATTTATATTATGATATGGTAAGAGTCACATTTACAAAGATAGTTTAAATCTCTTTAGTTCATCAAGAAAAGGAAAAATAAAGTTTCATAACCATTTCATGTAGAGACTAGGTAAATCCATCTTTTGTTTAGAGCAAACTCTGTTGGGTTTAGTTGTGGAAATTAGAGCACTATGGGCAATTTATCTATCAATGTGTCCCTGTCATCCTTTCAAAGTTTTGTGATACAGCCTTCTTGCTATATATTAGGAACTTAAAGAATTTTGCCAACTATTACATAATTTCTCTTACATTTAGAAATCTTTATGAACATTAGATTATTAAAGAACTTTAAGCCAGGTTGTGGTGGCGCACTGTTATTCCCAACACTCTGAGAACAGAGACAGGCAGATCTCTGAGCCTGAGGCCAGCATGGTCTGAAGAGAATGTTGCAGGACAACCATAACTGTAAAGAGAAACACGGTCTTGAACATTAATCAACAAACAAACAAAAAGCAAATAAATAAACCAACAAGAACCCCAGATAACAAAAATCCTAGAACTTCAAACATTTTCATTTTGTTCTTCTTGAGATTTTCTAAGACAATATGATTTTAAAAAAAAATCTTTGTATTTTGCTTTAATCAATACTTGTTATAGCTGAAAAAATAATTTTTAAGAAATATTTTACAGTATCTTGGAAAATATGTCAAACTACCAAGTACTGAAAAGGGATTTGAAGTTATTAGACACAATAGGATAGCTGAAAACAATTATAGGCTGTACCCAGAAGGGAAAAAAATAAATAGTGCATAAGTAAGGAAATTTTAAAGTAATTTGAATTAAATTATTGATGTTTACTGATGACAGACATGAACAAATATGAATGAGAAAAGATTTAAGTATGTGTTTAGCCCTTTGTGTAATTTATGACTACCAGAAAAAGGATGGCCAGGGAGTCAATTCTTCTTAAGTTTAACACATACAATTGACCTTTACACTCATGTAGCTTTTGGAGAAAATACTCTTTTGCTTTTGGGACAACAGCAGCTTACTCAGTATGCTAGAGTGGCAACAAGACGTGGTCTAGATAGTCAGCCTTATGTAGCTTTTTGTATTAAAGAAATTCTTAGTTGAAGGTATATAGCATATGTTATAGATTTGTTAATTCCTTTAAAAATATTCTAAAAGATGTTTAAAATATATTTTTGCACCTAAAATATATTATTTGCATAGTCATAATAACCCTATTGTGAGAAAAGCACTATTCTGCCAGAAGGCTAGCACAAATGAGTATCACTAAAACTGGAATAATAAGATAGAAAGAATAGGCTAGACCATCAGCTCACTGTAAAATTTTTTTATTTAGCATTATTCAGAATATATAAGTGAGACATATATCAATTTATTCCAGATAGTCACATTCTTTATTCCTGAAACACTATATAGCTCTGTTAGATAGTGTCCAAATTATCAGGGCAATAGTTAAGGTCACATAATCACCTTCATCTTGTAACCAAAGTAAAGTCATTGAAAACATTTACATAAATAGCCTGATCATATTACTATTTGAAAATACTTTTTTCTGTGAATATATCTGATTATTAAAAACAGGGAACAAGACTGTAGTTTAATTTTTAATTGCATGCAAGTGCATATATGTTTATTTGTGTGGACATGCATGTATCACGGCACTCATGTGAAAGCCAGAGGAAAACTTATTGAGATGGTTTTGGTTTTTTCTTTCAACTATTTGCATTAAACTCAACTTCAGGTTCCTTTATCTGCTGGGCCATCTCACCTGCCTTGAAATAAAATTTAAAAACCCTAGGCATCATTACAGAACTCTGCACCTAACTTTCCTCCCCTCTTAACTGGGCAGTGTGATGACTTTACTTCTTAGAAAATTAGAGAATCTTAGGCATATCACTGCTGGGTAGTATAGGAGAGCATCAAAGGACAAGAAAGACAAAACAAAACAGAACATGAATGGCAATAATGATAAACAACAGTCAGTTCCAAGTATAGATGCTAAACTATCTCTACTAACAGCAACTTAACTCAGTTTAGACATCTTGGCAAGAACTTAGGCACAAAATACGTAAGTATGATAAGTGCCATGAATTAATATTATATTAATGTAACATCCTAAATTTTCAACTTGAAGAGAAAACATGTTTGAAAAGAAAAGTAAACGAGATGAGTAGCAAGCAAGTAACTTTTAAGTGGTCACACTTAATCTTGAATGATAATTTAGATGCTTATATTTTTACTTTGGATCACAAAACTGAAGATTAATTATATTCCAGTTGATTATTTTTGCTAAATTGAATCAGGTTTCCTCTGTTATTTAAATACAATTTATTACATTATTGCATATTATAATTTATAAATTATAAATTTCATCATTTCTCTTCTCCATGCACATTGAGATTAAGTAGTTCTAATGTTTGGGAGAAATGATAATATTTTAAACTGTATATGTATTCACCTGGTGAATATGTGGTACTCCGATGTTTTTTGAATGTGTAACCTTTCATTGGAGCATGATAGAATTATCAAGGGCTACACCCATAGAGGTGAGTGAGCCATTTTTCCCCAACAGCTAACAGTAGTCAACAACTGCTTGGCTACGGACGTAATTTTGTGCCCTCCCCCCTCTCCCTGTTTGATTTGTACTGTCTTGTGCATGCTGACACCTCTGCTGTGAGTTCATATGCTCAGCTGCCCAGAGATAAGTTCAATTGTTAAATATACTATCTTAAATTCACTCACTCATGATTTAACTAGAAGGTAATTTACAATACAGCATTAAGCACGCAATGAAATAAATATTGTAAGCATTGCTCAAATGATGTCAATAATGTGGCCCTATATGAGAATTATAATACTGTGGAAGATCTTGGTGGCTAAAGACATGGATTTTGTGTTCATTTTATATTTAAAAACTATATGCTGGTTAACAACTATGTGCTTAATTTTTTGAAAGAAAGGGGAAGAAACAACTTAAGAATGTCAGTGTTATTGGATAAAATTAATTAATTGCTTTAAAAAGAAACACAATTCAGAAAAAACTAACATAGCTTCCAAAGTAATTTATCATGTCAGCTTATTAATTTAAAAAGATTCATGGTCTTGTCAGCAATACCTCCCAAAGCATGAAAGAAAATAAAGAGTCATTGTGCATTAACATAAACATGTACCATAGTTTGGTGCTTATTGGATTTGCACATTCTCTGTTGGATACACAAAACATTCAGTGAGAATAAGGTCTTAGATTATCTTCATATGGGCTTACCTTAGGGACAGGAATGTTTTTTTCTCCCTATTTTAAAAGCATTTATATTACATCTGCTGCATTTTTCTTGTGTATACATTGATTGTGTGTGTTTAAGTTTTTAATTGAGATGTACGTATAATTAATTACACAAATTTAATGCCTATCAATATCCAGTTATTATGGTTTGCTATTAATATAATTTTGAGTAGCTGGAATGGTTTTAACATATAAATATCTGCATACTAATGTATCTATGTAACCACTATATGAAGAGATATCAAACTCCAGAAAATTTCATCATCATTGGTACCTTCTCCAGAGACAATATTTTCATATCTATTACTACTGATTTATTCCTTACCATCTGAATTTAATGTAAATTGCATGCTTAATGTAATCTAATTTCACTTATATTATTACTCTTGGACAATAGGTCTGAGACATTTTGGGTTAGACTAGTTTCTTTTTATTGCAGTGTAGATTTCTTCTCATTATTCATTATTTTAAAAAACTCATTTCTTCTTATCAAGTTAAATATCACTAACAGAAGGCAATGGAAACCAGGTCCTAGCTGGAGATACTCAGTAAAAAAGAAACTATACTGGTTTCTTACTTATAGATGCCATTGTATTATCCACCACCCCACACACTTACTTCTGGAGGATCCATGCCTCTTTATTCAAAGCTAACCTCTTTGGGTTGAGTTTTTATGCTGTCATCCTTGGACTCTGTGTTCTGTTCCATATTTACTTTAAAGATATTCAACACCATCACAATGATTATCCAGATTTATAAAACCCTCCCTTCTTTATTATTATTATTATTATTATTATTATTATTATTATGAACAAAGAAGTCACACTTTCTATCCTTTTTCAAGGTCCCTTCCCCCTCACACCACATCAGGTCATTCTCTCTTCTCCACAACTCCCCATCCCCTCCCTGGGAAGGCAGCAGGCAGTCCCAAGGTCCCACTGTCCCAATATTGCTTAGTTCAGTCTCCCCTCCTGGCAGATCCAGTTTTCTCCCCCCAACCTCAAGACTGAGTCAGGTGTTCCTCTAGGGGGAGTGGGATCCAAGGAGTCAGTCCAGGGTGTTTCTGATCCCAAACTGTTCAGTGGTTGTGGTTTGCAGCTTGGGCATGCTTTGCTTTTTTCTTGTTTGTTTGTTTGTTTGTTTAGAGTCCACTAATGAGTGAAAACTCTCCCTTCTTGTGGATATCTCTAGATATCTTAATATTGAATGACTTCTTTTTGTTTATTCTAAAAACATTTTTACTTGGTTCTCTATCTTAGGGAAGTGGTCTGAGTATACTATGTTAGTGCCTTCCCTTTTGTTGGCATCAGTGAGCCAGGAATTATCCTAGGTCAGAATAAGTGCAAAAAGGAGGTTGGGAGATTTGATATCTTTGGGTTGTTTTCCTCCAAACAGTCTTAATTACTCTGTAGTCTCAAAATTGGAGTTTCCAATTTTGCAAATCAGTCCTCAGCACATGACTGGTTGCCTCTGAGTTCCAATAACTAATCTCTCTTCTGGTATGTTTTGATCTACAGCTAGACAAGCCCTCAGCAACAGCTTGAAGCTACTGCATTACCTCCATGGTGGTCTCTACACTCATAATCTTTAAATAATCTTTTAACTGAGCGATCCTTGGACTCTGACTGATGGAGAAAAAGGTTGTTTATAAACTTCTTTCTTAAATAACTTCTAATGAGTTTAAGGGTTACTTCCCCACCCTCTTGTCTCTCCATTTCTTAACAAGCTGAAATTTACATACCCCAAACCCAATTTTCCCCACTTGGGGGCGATGTTGAATTTTCTGAGACTGAGTGGCCTTTCTGACAGCAGAAATAGACTAATGGGATTTAAGGATTGTCTGCTCATATAATGAGAATCTCAATCGCTGAGAAACTAAGCCACATGATTAGTCACTTACATCCTACTTTCTCAGTGCATTCAAGTATGGGAACCAAGAGTTAACTGTAAGGGTGCTTTCCCTGTGAGTACTCTGTCTTCTTGTTTTGCAATGTGGAATAATTTCACATTCTAGATATAGAAAGGGATGGGAGTCTCATGGGCCAAAACAAGAACATTTTCTCTATTAAACATAGTCACAATTTTAAGCAGATGGAAGTTAAGCCTACTACTACTTTTGAGCTTCTCATTCTTCTAAATCAAGAGAAAGAGATTTTACTGGATTATTGGTCTCTTTACTAGAAAGACAACTGCACAATGAGCCTATTCCGCTAAATTTACTAGGAGCTTCCTAGTCCAGATCAATGGGATTCTGGGTAAGCAGGCTTAGGATTTCTATGGGAAGGAGCTTGGTCATTGGGAGACAAAAAGAACTATAAGAAGTAAGCATATTGTAGATGATAGCAGTTGTTTTCTCAGCCTAGGACTTCCAATGAACTACAGAAATAGAGACTTAGCAGTCATACAATATATATGTTGTATTGTATTTTTTTTTTACTTTGAAGAACAACAGTTGTAATAGATTTTGGTTTAGAGTTCAGAGGGACCTTAGACTAACCTCACATGCTGTGGGTCTATCTGGTATTTGTAAGTCAATACACCTGTTACTTGGGCCAGAGACACAAGAGTGTATGCTGGAAAACTAGTTTGCATTTTGTGGCACTGTGTGTGTGTGTCTGTGTGTCCCTTTGGGTTCACTGTATTTGATCTTCTGGGGAAAGACTGCACTGAATACTTTTACAAGTTGTTCTGTTCTCTGACATCTAGTTGATATGGGACAAAAACAACCTCCAGTTTCCCGTAAGTGTGAAGGGAGGCAGCCACTTACCACAACAGTTTTTTTTCCCCCTATAAGGAATTCTTCATGTAAAAGCTGTGACCTTCTCATCTTTAGAATTAATATTTTTTTAATAAAAAAATCCTTGGTTGAATATGACTGTTAAAATATTTCCTTCAAGATCCCTGAGTTACACACTGCCCTTGATATATTTTCTTCTGTATGTCTGATTCCAAACTGATTTATCTACGATTCTCATATGGTTCTTATTGTACTATTTAAAAAGAAATCATATGCAAGATATTTTTATTTATACAAAGTAATATTCAAATTAAAATACTCAAAATTTTTTTGTTAGCTTGAGATAAAAGGAATACATTTTGACCTAAATGAATTCTGCATTAACACAGGGTAACCTCTTTCCTGTGAAAAGTTAGTTTGTTTTCAGGGGCATGAGAGATAATTTAAATTCTATTTGATTGTCAGACAAGAAATCTAAAGAAATTTTTCTTTTTACTTCCCTGTTTTGATAATGCACAGATAAAATTGTGAACATAACTAGTATATCTTTACTGCATAGTGTTTATATGTTACACATTCTCAAATATAAAATCAAAACCGAATTCTAGTTGTAATATTAAATGATATCCCAATTGAGTTTAGGTATATTCTTTTTTATTGTTTTCTTTCTGGTTTACAGAGTAAACGACTTGCTTCTCTTGAATTAAAATAGACTATCAATACTTATCAAGTAGAATCTAGGCTAAAGCATACTTTAAATGTCATGTATGAAATACAAGTCTCTCTATAATTTTGTAAAACTTAAAATGAATTTCAAGGAAAGAGAAAATACATTCAATGGGTTATTTGACAGTTTGTTTTTATTATTTAATTTTTTATTGTATATTTGGGTTTTTTTTCTGTGTGTGTGTATGTGTGTGTGTGTATGTATGTGTGTGTATGTATGTGTGTTTGTATGTGTGTGTGTGTACCTCTGCATTACATATCTGAGTTTAACTAGGGAGAGCCAACTTTGTTCTCTCAAACATGTGATGGGGAAGGCTGTCTGGCATCAATGATTTTTAACATTGTTCCCAATCTCTCAGCTCCATGTTGACATATACGTATTTTTATAAAATCACTTTAATGACAAATGTAAGTAAATGTTCTGGTATAACTATAGATACTAAATAATAAATGGTTCAGCTACCAAAATTAATTATCATAGTATTCTGGAGTGTAGTGACCAATCTTGTTTTTTCTTAATCACCTTAGATCTGATAAATTTCCTTACTTTGCTACTTTTTTTGAGGCCTAACTGTTATGTAGTCCATGATCTTATAACGGAGAAATATCTGTTTGAGAATTCAGAGTAACTTTGGTCATACTGATATTTTATGTATATCTTAATTAGATGAGTATGTATGTACAAGTATTAACTCAAACATTTATCAATTTCTACTCATTTATAGAACTCATAGATTTTTTTGATAAATTGTTTCTCTGTTTTTCTTTATTACCTATATATCAGAAAAATGAACTATCAGAAAATCAAAGGAAAACTTTTGAGATTAACAAATAATGTAATTATAAGATTTGTTTTGTTTTTTATTTAACCTGTGTATGCTATATGCCTCAGTAGTGCTTGTTCCAATAGAATAGCAATCATCCTGTCTTGATTCCTCATGTCAGTCTGTTTACAATTGCTGTGTTAAAATTTTATTAAAGAAAATTAACATTTAATTGCAATCAGTTAAAACAGACTGTTTTTAAGTCAACAATAATTTTATTATGTCTTAGGTAAAATATGAGTGGGTGCTGGCACTGTGAGTTTTAGCAAAAGAATGGTTAAGTTTGAGATATGTGTGGTTCAGGTTAAGAGATAAACTTGTCTGTCTATAAGGTCTGTCTTAGTCTCTCACTCTGGCTGTTACTGCTATCTGTCCTTTTGCAAACATGCTTTTTCCACTGTTCCAGATTACAGTTTACCAACACAAGAGATGAAGTTCTGGGTAAGAGGATTTATTATAAAATGGTCATATTTTATTGCATCAACAAACAGAAGTATATGCTAAATAGTGACTGCAAAAATTATTTTTTAGAAAGATCTGAAGTCTATACAGCTAGACGTAATCCAAGAAATCATAAATTTAATCAGTTGAGTGTGTGACATTTCACAGGCATTTCTATGGACAGACAAAAAGACCACAGGTATAGATGGACCAGGCAGAAAGAAAGACAGAGAGGACTTGCTTAAGGTTAATGAGTTCCTATTGTTTGCCAATATACCAATACTTCTGAGCATTAAATCTGAAATCATTTACCTGTATTATTTTCAGTAACTGAGTTTTTTGTGGTTTCCCACTTAAATGTTTTACCAATTTGACTGTCTACCTTTACTAAGCAGAATAGTTCAGATGATATATCCTCACTTGCTCCCTGATATCCTCAGGATCCCCTTCATCATGCAAAAAACGTTGGTGATCTTGAAACTTAGCTTCCTTTGCTTAATATATTCTCTGTCCAATTCTGTAGGTGGATTAAGACATGTGTGGCTATGCAGAGCACTTGTGAGAAAGTTTAAAACTATTATCTAAATGGGATCTTCCTTCCCTGACAAAATTTACAGAACAAAAATCAACCAAATTTAATCTCACTTCTCTCTCTCTCTCTCTCTCTCTCTCTCTCTCTCTCTCTCTCTCTCTCCCCCTAAAACTCCCCTGGTCAGATAAAAACTGGTTTATCTCTATGCTGTTTTCTATTAAGAATAAAATGGGTTGATCAAAAGGGTTGAAGCACAGCCATCTCAGAGGAAATAGACTTATCCCCAGTGCAAGATAGTGTCCTTTGTTACTGGGTCAAACTGGAAGTGAAGAGCCTGATAATGTTTTCTCTCTTTATAAAGCTGTTTTTTTCACGTCCCAGGTCCTACTCATTCATGCTCTGGAACAATAAACCTCTTAGCTAGGCTCTGTAAAAGGAAATTTGAAGCTAGAGGTAGCTAAATGGTGACATTTAATGTCACAATTTGCAATATCGTAACCACAGTATGTAAATATGTAAATGAATCTTTCAGAAGTTTTTTATTTATACCCCTTATTTTCAACCTTCTCTTAAAGAAGAGAACACAGATAATGACATCCCATGTTTTGAAGACTTAGATATTGATAGTTTGTATTTAAAAAATGAAAAGTTCTGTGTCTGTCACTATTAGGACAATGAGACAATTGAGTCCCAGTGGTAAAGAAATCCTTTCGTCTAAACTTTAAAAAATGAGATCACCTTATGTAGGTGATAGCGAGCTTGCACAATCATTATTTCCCTAGAGAATAACTATAGTTATTTGACTATCTAAAATAAAATGATAATAACCTTTTAGTTTACCTTTTTTGCCTTAATAGATAGAAAATAAAAACTAAGATTTTTTTCTATCAAAGCAACTGTTTTAACTTTTATCCTCTCACATCTTCATATATTTTATTTATTGAAGCAAAAATAAGTTTTCTTTTTCTTTTTCAGCCAAAAATCTGAAGGTAGGGGACAAACTTGCTAAACTTTCTTAAGGATGTCAACATCCAACAAGCCTCCCAGGCTGCTTTTACTCTCCCCTCTTCTTTGCTGTATATACCTCCATTTTCCCTCCTACTTCTCTGATCATCATGTTAATGATACAGATAGAAGTAAGAAGACAGAGTGAAGTTGGTGAATGAACTTTTTATTTCAAAAGGTCAGCCTATTCATTCAAGAAATAAAGCTTCCTATATGTAATATTTCACATTGTCCAGGGCAAACAGTTTAATATTGATATATTATTATATAACATTATTAATTAATAATATAAATAATTTTCTCCAAAAGTCCAAACACAAAGGCTTGGTCCTCAGAATCGCATAATTGGAAAGGTATGCTGAACCTTTAGGAAGTTCAGTCTAATGAACAGCTCCTATGTTATCTAAAATGCTCTCTCCTGCTACTCACTCAAGGTGTAACTAACTGTTCTTAGAAGCACTTCTGCCTTGGTATGCCATCCTAACAAGAGCTGAAAACAATTGGGCCACCTGAGCATTTGGACTTGGTCAATAACTAACTTTTTCTTTGTTGCCATGTTGCAGTAACACTAAACTGACAAACCGTTGAGCTTCACAGTCTAAAAAAGATACAAAGGATATGAATAATCAGTAGCTGGCTTCCTGGATTTAGGACTAGAGGAAGACAAAAGAGCTTTACAGATACTTATGACTAAAATCAGCTACCAGAATTGACACTCACATGAAATTCTTTAGGTATGAGCACAACGCTTTCTAATGAGTATATGCTTTCATTTTGTTAACCATAATTTGATACGTTATATTAAAAAGAGACTGAAAAACATTTATATACCATGAACTACTCAATAAAATTATAAATTCTGAATATATAATGACAGATTTACTCAAGAATTCAGGCAATGAGACTTTTTGTACAATCATGGGAAACAGATAAAACATTAAAAATATAGAATAAAAGTATTATTTGTATTATTAACTTTTCCAGAAAGTAAAACCTATTTTAAACTGAAATCCTACTGCTTGACACATCTTAAAAAATGTTTTGTCAGCATCTCTAGGGGAATACAAAAAGACAAATCAGAAAACAGGTTCGATGGCTTTTTACCAACCAGACTAGTTCTATTAGAGCTAAAGAAATCAAGCAAGAGACCTTTTAGGTTTCTGAAAGAAACAGAAGGCAAAAGGAGACCTGAGTGTGATGTTAACAGACAGGACTGTGTTTATTAGCACATATAATGAGAGGCAACCTCTGTCCTGTGGGACATCAAAGGGTCTCCCAAGGGAAAAAGCTCATGGGGTGGGGTGTAGGTCTTGAGAATGGGGAAATCACTGAAGGCATGGAAAATATGTGCAGTTAGTTCTGCTTCAAATTCAAACAGAACAGTCTAGAATAAGTTTGCATTTTCAGGGCATAAAACACAATAATAAAGGTTACATTAACTGAAAACTTGGTTGTGAGCAGATAAAACATAACATTTAATGGTTTCTAATGATGCTCCCAGACAGACATCTCCAGTGTTCCAGGCCTATTTATTTACAGAGACTCTGGGAAAACTCAGTGGTCAATGGCAACATTATACTGGACTTCTATTCCAGCATGGAAGACTGATTGTGGTAGTTTGAGCCCACTGGTCTAATTTAGCAATAGGCAAACTACAGTAATGTGAGAATTATTATACGTCAGTGTGGTGCTGATCTTGGTCAGTTCTGGGCTCAGGGCATGACACAATTTGATGGTACTTCAGGCCACAAGTGTGATGCACAGCAGAGAGGCTCTGCCTTCCATTGTAACTCTCTCGTGTTGAGAAAAAGCACACAGTAACAGATGATAGCCGGTAACTACTGCTGTTAGGAATTTGGCCTACCCTAGACTCAGCTACAGTTATATAGACATAATAAACATATATTTAAGTTACTTCCTTGATTCTTTTTGAAAAATGCTAACAGTGTTTTAGAATTATATTGTTACTTCCTTGGCCTCTATTACTAAAACAGTGACAAATCTCTAACATCGGACTCCAGAAAATCTGGACCTGTGGACCATGCAGTACTGACATAATGGAAATTAAAAAAAAAGAGGCAATTTTCAGAAATGCAGTCATAAAATAGTCACACTATGAAAACTGTAATACACAAATAATCCTTAAATGCTGGACAATGTTGTACATAAACTAATACCAGTCATTCATTCTAGAAATGCCTGCATTGCTTATACATTACTTTTAGCTGTAGATACTGAGAATGCAGTATGAAGTAAGTGGGATAGAATGTTGACCCTACTTTAAATATGGCAACTTAAAATGGATGATATTTTTCCTCAGAGAATAGTTTAAGGCACAGTGGTTAAGAAAAATTAGTGGCCATGATAAAAAAAAAATGTAGGATGGAATGTCAGTCTGTATGTTCAAAAGGCCTTCCTACAGTGATTGTTATAAGTAGGTGTTTTGATTAGTGGATGAATTGTTAATTGGCATTCTGAAAGTTGGAAATTGGTTTGTAATAATGAAAAGTAGTGACACTTGAAGACTATGGTAAAGTGAATGTCTGGACTGTCAGTGGAGAATTTAATGATTGTCAGAAGCATCCAGTGGTTGAGATGTTTTGGGGAACATATCTGCCTTTACACGAAGAAACCCAAAAATCAAATGAATCTGGTATCTTTTTATCTTGCATTTGGCCTCTAGTAGGGTGATAGATAATTGTCAGAAGATGACAATGTAAATAAAAGGACATTTTTTTTCTCTGTTCTTACTGCAAAAATGTGCTTGGAGATCTGGAAGAGCCAACGTCCTAATGTTTTGATGTACAGAATAGTTTGTGTGAATTATTTTGCACCTACTAATGACCACATGTTTAATAGTATCTGCCATGTAACAGCATTGATCCTGAAAAATTCTCAGTTCTGATATAGCAGTAAAACTGAGAAGATGAAAAGAGTCTATGGGGGAGGTGCACATCTTGACAGCTGCTATAATCAGCACATATAAAAATAAAAACTAAAAGGCTGAAAGTTGTGCATGACTAAACTGGGCCAGATTGTTACTCAACCATATTCTGCCCTGTGGAATTTACCTTGGAAAAAAATAAACAGCACATAAATAAATGCTACTATAAGCAAATTTGTATTGTTGTATACTCAAGAAATATCCCTGAAGAGATCATGATTGAACCAGTATTTGAATAATTGTGTTATATTAAGTTAAAGCAAACAACAAAAGTGTAGATGCAGTAAAGGTTTTATTGAATATCAGAAAGAGCCTTCATTTTAAAATATACATAAACCAATTTGAGGAAACTAATAGACTTCTAGCCTTGAAAAATGACTGTGTCATAAAAGGGAAACAAACAGCCCCAGCTTCCAATGAAGAATTATATCTTATGTAACCCAGAGAGAGACAGTGGTCATTTTAATTGACCTTGTAGTTTTTTGTGCCAATTTTTGTGAAAGAAAAAAAAATGTAAAAGTTTTTATGTAGCAAATTTAACATATTAAAATTATAACTTAAATCAATCATAGGTGTATAGTTGAATCATATTAGTATATTTACCAAGTTGTGTGCCTGTCCCAAAAATGGTTGCCCTTGAAGGAAGCCACCTAAACATTAGAATTCTCCAGGCCACAATTTTCTCTAACTTGTTCTTTCCTAGCATCAAGCAAGCAGTGATTAATCTTCTTCCATATAGATTGCCTACTCTAGATATTTATTAGAAATGGATTCTATGCTATGAATCTTTGTGGTGTATTGTCTCAATTGGCATGAAACTTGCAAGGCTCATCCTTCTGTAACATATAACAGCACTTCATTTTCTTGCACACATTATTCTGCTGTACTTATTTCTTGCGTGGATAACCTTGAGCTATTTTTGCTTTTGCCTTCTCACAATCAGATGTTGCTATAGGCATCTATGTATATATTTGTGTGTTTGTGTGTGTGCATGCATATAAATGCTTGTTTTTTCTGGGCATATATCTAGGAATAAAAGCATGGACTCACATTATACCTCAGTATCCCATTTTTTAATGAACTGCTAGACTATTTTCCAAAGCTGATGAAACAGTCTTCGTTATAATAGTAGCATCTGATTTTTTTTGATTTGAACCTTAACCCTTCCCCATCCAAAGTTTGTATTCCACACTCTAGTAGTTTCAGTGACATGATGTTTAGGAAGTTCCTAAATCATGAAGGCTTTGAATTCATGGATGGATTACTTAGTTCAATGGGTTTGGAGAATGTTTTTTTTTTTCTGACTTTGCTTCTCTGTTGCAATAAAATAAGCAGCACTGAATCATCATATATAACCTACTATAACATTCTGTCTGTCATACTCCTAAAATCAGTGAGCCAGATAAGCATCACTGCAAACTTTGGAAACTCTGAGCCAAAATAGACATTTTCTTCTTGTAGGATGCTCATCTCAGACATTTTACCATAGCAATACAAAATAACTAACACAGAGAGAATCCTGTTTCCTACAAGGCAAATATTTAAAGTTAATTTTTAAATGTAGATTAATAATTTTGAAGATTGCATATTGGTTTATATCCCTGAGTTGGGATCTCAGGTCTTACTTTCTTATGAGTTCGTGAGATAAACCAAGAAGTGTATCTCCCACTGCATCTGCAAATATCATGTGCTTCATGTCTCCCATCTATCTGCCTAAGTTACAATTTCGTGGTTCAATGTTGCTGAAAGTAATCAAATTTTGAAATGTGGTAAATGGAATAATTCTTTCCAAAGATAACCCAAGCTTAATCACTGTGTCTCAGAATTTATGTGTCAACGTAGACTTTCCAATATGATTAAATCAAGAATCTTGTGATGAAAAGTCCATTCTAGATGATTCTGATGGGCTCTGAATACAAATCTGAGACAGAAGAAGGCAATGTGAATTCTGAAGCAAGATACTGCCCCACTAGCTTTCAAAGTATAAATAGGGACAGTGAACAAGATAATACCAGGAATAATCTTTACAAGATGATGGCAGAAAAAAAAATAAACAAAAGACAGTTCCCTAGCAACTGGAAGAAAACCACCATGATTATCACAAAGTGAAACTAATCTTATATCTTGCCCTATAAGTACTATAAGAGAATAATAGCTACAGTTTTAAGCTATTGCTGAAACAGCTAAAGAAACCACTGTTTGGGACAGGACTTTTCATGTAAATTGATTTCTTAGGTCAGTAATATTTTTATTTATGTATTTTGCTTTATGTATATTTTGTTTTATGTTTTGCCTTCATGTGTGTATGTGTATCACATGTGCACCTGCTACCCAGGGAGGTCAAATGAGGTGTTAGACCACATGGAACACAAGTTAAAGAGAATTGTAAGCCATCATGTGGGTGCTGGAATCTAAACCCAGATTCTCTAAAAGAATAGCAAGTGCTCTTAACCACTGACTGTCTCTGTCTGAAGATAATTACTTTCTAAAAGCAGGGTTTTATGTCATCCATTCTAGCCTAGAACCCATTATATTGTTAAGGATGACCTTGAACTTTGGATCTGTATGCTCAGTTTATGCAGTACTGGTCCTGGGAGTTGAAATTATGGCCTCATGCACACCAGCCAATCAGTTTACCTGTTGAGATAGAGCATCAGCATATAAACAGCAATCTTAATTCAATGTAGAATCTCATTCATGAAACAGATAATGGAAAGAGGCATTTAGAAATGAAGACATATTTCCTGTTTTATAAAATCATACATCTCACATAGCAGTTAAATCTTAAATTCTGCAATTAGGAAAGTACGCAAAGAATTTTACATTCTGAAAAAAATGATGTTCAGGATTCTATGGAACAGAATATATATATATATATACACTATATGTATATATGTGTATATATATTAACAAACTCAGCATGTAGTACATATGCTTATTTATTGTCAAATGTTTTTCAGCAGTCTATGATCTTAGGAGACTTTTGAATTTTCTTTATTGCCAGATGAAGTATATATTGTCAATTGGTTCTAAGTTTAGGCTTTTACATCAGAAAGTCAGCAAAACGTGCTAAAAAGCAATATATATATATATATATATATATATATATATAGCTATAGAAGAGCCAATGAAGATAATCTTCAATTTGAGCTGGCCAATAATTATTGCTATTAACATTGTAATCAAGGAATCTGTTAGCAATATTTGTATACATAAAGTGTCCAGAGTTTGAAGTCAGGCTATGTAGAACTGGATCCTTGTATACATGCCTATGTGGCATTTGGCTCTGAAGAAGTCATTAGTCATTTCTGTGTATCATTTTCCTCCTTCATAAATTAATATTACTCAGTGAAGCAATGCATAGATGATGTAACTATTGGATGTATTAAAGAAAGCTCAACAGATCATGTATAATCACAGAGGCTTGGCAATAATATACCTCATATTATTTAAAGAAGAATCGCATGGATCTCTTTATTTTTACCATATTTGAGCTACACTCTCTAAGATTGTGGGAATGCTTTTTTGCTTATATGAAGACATAGGGAACCTGTATAAACTGATACTGTATTTTTGTCTGCCAGCCTCTCAAAATACTTTGGTTAAAAAAATACAACATCTAGCTCTCACAGACTAAGGGAAAAACCTTAAAATCGCCTCATTTATTCAACCCACTGAAACAGAGCTTGATCATAAAACCTTCTGCAATCTGCATGCCTTCCTCATGGCAGAGCCTGGAAATACCATTTGTGTATATGTTAATTCCTATGTTGAAAGAAAATAGCCTTGTTTTTAATGACAGGCTCTCAAGTAAACCCCTAGGAGAGTTCAGTTTACAGAATGCTGCCTTCAAATTTAAATCACAGACAGAGAGTTATACAGCATGTGATCAAGCTATCAGAACTGGATGGAAAGAAAAAAATAATCTGTATGAGTGAATGTGATGTAATGTAATTCAACCCAACTTTATTTGTAACACTTTTTACAGTTGCATTTCAATCTCATATATATATATATATATATATATATATATATATATATATTCAAGAAAACCTAAAAGTATCATCATCACCATATTCCCTGAAGTGGTATAATTAACCTCATTTTGTACTTGAAGGAAGAAAGACTAAAAGCTAAGCACAGACAGAGAATTGAGGTTTATAACTATTCGTAATCTAGACACTCAGATAGCAAATGGATGTGTCAATGTACATTCCATCACTTTCCTATCATTAAAGATATAAGTGGCTTTCAATATCTTGATATTAAAAGTAATAGCACATCATTAATTTTTGTCAAAACTGTTGTTGTCTTCAACAGGGTGATAGAAAGAAACACAGTAGATCAAAATATATGTAATATTGCTAAAGATTTTTTTAATAGCTGAGTTGGAATTGCTTTCCAGAAAAAGGGTGCTTGGCTCTGGTCCTAGCAGGAATGTGTGCCAAATCTGAGCACTTCCACCACACATTCATTCTTGAATCATTGTTTTTTTTTCTATATTTGTTGCCCATAAATAATTATCTTAAAAATTATGATTATCTTTTTAAAATAGAAGGAGGTGTGATTTCAGAAATTTTTTGTGAGAGCCCTTTAGGTATAACAATGTTATTTTCATTCTGATGTAGTATTTTCTTCAAGTAAATTTTGCCTTTAACTTTATTTGTTCTTGTTTTGTTGCTTGGGGTTTCATACATATGTGCTATAAAGTTTTGCTGAAATTTTTCTCCATTCTCTCCTTTCAAGATATTCTTCTTTTCTACCATTTTCTCCTTCCAACACTATGTGTTCCTTTAAAACACACACACACACACACACACACACACACACACACACTCTAAGACTTTTAAAATCCACTTAGTGCTGTGAGTATGTACATAAGGATAAGACCATCTATAGGAGTTTAGGTAATGTATCAATTGACTACATTCTTAAAGAAATCTGTCTCCTTGCCCAAGCAGCCATAAATTGGCAATATCTTCCCAGCTAAGGGTGAGACTTTGTAAGTCCTTTTTCTGTGTATACTAAGTTTTTTTTTTCTAGCTTGATGTTTTTTATACATTCCATGCATTCAGTCAAAGGTGCACTGGCTTTGTGTGCTATTGCAGGAAAAGACATTTTGTTGTGGCCATTTATTACCATTGGCTCTTAAAATATTTCTCTTTTCTCTTCTGTGATGGTCCGTGAGCCTCAGAGGATGGGAAGGTAGTATTGATACCCAATGTACGCCTGAACACTCCACACTCTGAGTCTTTTATTGTTTGCATGTTGAACAGTAGAGTGTCTCTGAACTAATTATAATCAATTAAATAAAAGACATGTCTTTTTAAAAGGGGCTGGAGAGAGGGCTCAGCAGTTAAGATCACTGGCTGCTCTTTCAGAGGACCCACATTCAATTCCCAGCACCCACATGGAAGCTTATGACTGTCTGTAACTCCAGTTCCAGAGGATCTGACAGCCACACAGACCCACATCAAGGCAAAAAAGAAGCACATGAGATTTTAAAAAAGGAAGTGTCTCTGATGAAGGTTTATAAATATACTGACCTATGAATGTAAGTATAAATGTTTAGATGGCAGTTTAATACTATTTTTATTTAGCAGAATGATAGCATTAGCCTCCTCCCTCAGTCAAATGACCTATGCATCCATGTTCTTTTCCCCGTTAGTGGTACCAAGCATGAGTTACATCTTGTGAAGTGGCCCTTATATTCAGTCAGAAAACTTTTGGTTACTACCATAATATTCAGGCCACTCTAGTACCAGTTGACATATCGTGCCAAAGCAGTTATTACTGAAACTTGCAAAAGTAACAGCTAGATAAGATTGTTGAATATTTTTCTCCCCTAGTAGTAGACATAGTATCTTCCAGCACTATGAAAGCTTTAGCTGATCTTTCCCAGTTAGTACCAACTTGATTTCTCTAAGTCCTGTGGATCAAGCATATGCTTTATTCAGTAATACTGAGGTCTTATTATCAAGAGCTGGAAGATAATAGGTCAATGAAAACAGTATCTGTAGAAATCTTTTGGAGTGCACTGAATGAACAACTTAAAAGAAAGTAAACTACTTCTGGAACTGGGATTTTTATATAAAAACTGATCATTCCCAGAAATATATTATCCTTTATTGAGGTTATCCCCAATTGAACTTTTTATGCTTATACATATACAACTAAGGAAGCTTGTATAATTGCCCGTTTTCATCCAGATATTTTAAAAGTCGTTAGAGTTAGTAAGCTCTCTCTACATAGCTCTTCTCCAGTTACCCCCAGCACTTACCCTTCCTGTTCTGATATTTCCCCCCTTGTACCTTCATGTCACTTGTATTCAATCCCCAGCTTGTGATGGCCTCTATTAGTTTCTTTTCTTATATGAGTACTCAAGTTCGAATGTACATATCTAAAGAGTCAAATCAAATATGAGAGAAATTTCAACATTCAAATCCATATATGAGAAAAAACATACCACATTTGGCTTTCTGAGTCCAAGTTCGCTTACTCAGTATGACTATTTCCGATTTATCTATTTATCTTCTCATTTCATAATTTCAATTTTTTACAGCTAAACGAAATTTCTTCCTCTATATTTACTACCTTATTATCTATTCAACTGCTAATGGACATCAAGGCAGTTTCAAATTCTTGGCTATTGAGATTGGAACAGCACTGGATGTGGATGAGCAAGTATCTGAGTAGTAGAATATAAAAGCCTATGTTTATGCCCAAGAGTAGATAGCTGGATCATATGGTAGATTTATTTTCAGTTTTGTAAGGAATATCCACACTGATTTCCATAGTGGCTATACCAGTTTACACTCCCACCAGCGGTGCCTAACACTCCCCTTCCCCCACATCCACGCCAACATCTGTGGTGATTTGTTTTTTTGGTCTTTGTCATTATGACTGGGGATGCTGGGGGAAATGAAACCTCAAAACGGTTTTAATTTTCCTTATGAAGAATATTTTTTAAATGTTCTCATTTAAATTTAAACTTAAATTTCTTAGACATTTATATTTCATTTTTTAAGAGCTCTATTTAGATTTATATTCCAGTTTTATCTGGGTTGTTTGTTCTCTTGATGTTTAGTTTTTTGTTGTCTAGTTCTAGGTATAGCCTAGAAACTAACCCTCTCTCAGATGTATAGTTGGTAAAGCATTTTTCACCTGTCTCTTTATTCAAGCAATGGTGCCCTTTTCTGGGAAGAACCATTTTAGTCATGAGGTCTAATTTCTGAGCTGTTGGTTTAATGCTTATGCTGTCCAGGCTGTTTCCATTTCTTGTTCTATTGTGAATAGAGCAGTCATAATTGGGTGAGCAAACATCTCTGGCACAGGATATAGAATTTCAATGAATGACAATGTTTTGTCATATAGTATCTTCTAGCTTTTGGAGGACTCTGGACATTACTTTTCACAGTAACTTCAACAACAGGGTTTTCCCAGATGGTGTGACTAAGTATTCTTCCCTCATTTCCATGTCAGCATTTATTATTAATTTAAAATGCTGATCTTAGCCATTTTGACAAGAATGTGATAATGTGATAGAATCTTAAAGAGGTTTTATCTCCCAGATGGCTAAGGATATTGAAATTTTATATATTTTATATATATAAGCTTTTGTATTTTTGAGAACTTTTTGTTTAGTTATATATCTTTTAAAAACCGCACTGTTTATTTTCCTGGTGTGCTGCTTTCATTTTTTCTTTGTATATCCTAGACTCTAATCCTCTGGTATAGCTGGTAAATCTTTTCCCATTTCTTCTCTGCTGGAAGAGGCATGTCCCTGGGAATGTGTTTTGAAAGCTTCTCCCACTTCTGGTTTGCTCTGCTTTGGGTTTGTGGTTGAATATGTGCTCTCTCAATTTTCTGCTTCAGCTTACCTGTTGCCATGCCTCTCCCAGAAATTATGGATACCCTCTGTGGAATTATAAGCCAACATAGAATCTTTTGTAAAAAGAATTTTCATTCTGTAGGTTGGTTTTTCACTCAAGTGATACTGTCCTTTGCTGTACAGATGCTTTTTAACTTTGTGAGGTACCACTAATTAATTAGTCTTTGTGCTATTGGGGTTCTGTGCATAAAGTGTTCTCCTGTGTCTACCATGTGAAGAGCTTTTCCTACTTTTTTCTCTAACACTTTTAAAGTATCAGATCTTACGTTAAAATTACAGAGAGTGACATGAAAATTTAGTTTCATTTTTTTGTCATGTAGTATCCAGTTTACCCATTACTATTTGTTGAAGATGTTGTCTATTATCCAATGCATACCATTATCATCTCTGCAAAATATCAGGTGGCTTTATAAGCTTGAGGTCACATCCATATCATCAACGAATTGGAACAATTACTATTGTGAAAATCGTCATTCTATCAAGAGCAATCTACACAATAAATGTAATCCTTATGAAAATTCCAACACGACTATTCAAAAGAATTTGAACAAAAACCATAAAATTCATATGGAAACACAAAAGACCAAGGAAAGCTAAATAAACCTGTAAGTGAAAATACCAGTGTTAGTATCACCATCCATGATTTTAAACTATACAGAGCTAAAGTAATCAAAAGAGTATTGTCCTGACAAGCACAAAGACACACTGATCAGTGGGATAGAATTGTGGTTTTGTTATTCATAACTATAATTATGCTCAACAATAATGCTATTATTAAATATAATTTTATATTATGTGTTCTTTGATTTTATCTCTATTTCCTGGTTATCTCTACTTTCCCTTCTATCCTCAGCTTCTGCCCTCCTCATCAACACACTTCTATTTCCATATGGTTGTTTTAAAGTTAGATTATAAAGTAACTACATCTTTTTGTTCAACTCAACTTAAATTTGTGGTGGTTCCATATATTGTTCTCTTACTCTGCCTCTTAATAGAACTTTTAAGCCTGTGATGTAAGTATTGTATTTTACTTTTTATTGCAGTTTTATAATCCTTCATTTTTGTCCATACTGAATACATGTCATCTAAAATTAGACTGATGGTTGTGTAAAATTAAATAAGTAGACAAAATAGAGTTAAGAAGTCCAGATGTTACCAAAGATTCCTAGAACAAACAGGCATACAGTTATAACGAGCTGCTCTGTCTCCATTTTATTTCTTTTCTATGTTTAACACAGCACAATTTTACTTTATTGGTCATGATGACACAGTAAATGCCATCAACTACAACCTATCTAGAGGCTCCACACTGCAAGAACAAGTATTCTACTGAGTTAAAACAATGTTCTAATTATACTTACCTTATCTCATTAATGCAAAGCCACTTCTACTCTGCATAATTCTGGGTTTTTTTTTAATTCTTGAAAACAAAATTTCTTTAATACCAATATTTGACTGTTTAGGACTGATAAGATGCTTTTGTTTGGAATCTCATAAGCACATTGCAAGCCTCCAAATCATCTCCTTACCCCAATATTTATCCTGTGGACAATTTTATGTGCAAAGCTTTTGCCAAATTCCTCCTGTCTTACAGACTTTAGGAAGTGTGTTTCTGTAAGATTAGGAAATACTTTAGTTATCATTTTGCTTCTTCTTCCAACCCTTAAGAATGAAACTCTTTCCTGTTGGGGACTGAGGATAAGTGTAGCTCTTTTTCCAGCCTCAGAACAATCTCTTCAAATTTATAGCAAAGTTCATATTTAGGTGTCAGCTTCCTGGAAATGTGCTCACAGTGAGTGCTTATGCTCAGGGAGTACACTCAAAGTACAGAGGTTCAAAATGAAACGGAAGAAAGTTGGTTCACAAATAAATGGCACAGATCTTGTCTGTAGGAGTCCATTCTACTGCTGTGCATAAGCCTCACACGCAAGATTTAGAGTGAACATGTTTATGACCTGTCTACCCAGGTTTTTCTGACATGTCTTCTTTGTTCTACTCATCAAAAGCATCGAGCATATTTGAATATTTGTGGAATATGGCACACTGTCATGAGGCAGACAAAATTATCTCCAAAATTAGCAAATCATCATTCTTACTTTCCACCCTCACTCACACATAGATACATGTAATAAAAAGAAAAACTTTTGAAAATAGAATCCTGAGCCAAGTGTGGTGGCACACACCTTTAATCCCAGCACTTATTAGGCAGAGGCTGGAAGAGCTCTGTGAGGCCATACTAGTTTACAAAGTAAGTTATAGGACAGCCAGAACTCTGTTACACAGAGACATCTTGTCTCAAACAAAACAAAATAAAACAAACAAACAAAACCCTAATGGCTATAAATACTTACATGCTTATGGTACATCATACACACCCATCTTACTGAGGATACCTGCTATTCTAGTATGTGAGTCCATATGAGCCCAGATAAGCTCATATGAAACATTAGTCTTTTTGTCTTTACCACCAATTTCTGTTCACAGAACATCATGCTTACAGCCTTGATTCTTAGAAACAGATGCTTCTCTTTTATCTTTGAGGATAAGAATTTTTCCTCTATTGATCACAAATTAGTGACTGAATCCATTCCTCTCAGTAGTTCAAAAACAGCTTTTTTTTTCTTTATTCTAGATGATTGCCAAATAAGCCACAGACCCTCTTATAGTTCATGTAAATTATAGACACCACCAGGAAATATAAAATATATAGTATATATAGTATTTGCCACTATCTACTTAGACTCTTCTGGGCAACTAAAAAAAAAATTTATACCAGAAGATTCAGTATGTTGAGTAAGAATCAACAAATCAAAGAAGTATAACATGTAGGATGTGACATATCCCTTAGGGGAAGCAGAGCCCCAGTTTCCTTTGTTAACAGAATGCTGAACTTGCCAGTAATGTGCACCCTTATGTACTGTTTTACTGCCTGAGCTGTTAAAAAAATAAATGCAAAACCTTGATTACATCTAGAAGTAGATTCTTCTTAGGTAGTGGGAAGTTGCTGTGAAAATCACTCTCTCTCTATCTCTCAATGCTTCATGTTTGTATTATTTTGGCCCACTGTAAGGAGAATCTCAAATATCTCTTGGCCAGTCTTACAAATTGTGATATGGAGAGGTGTTTTAGAGGAAATGTTCTTAATCTAAGACTTTGAGGATATGCTAGGAAGTGGAGATTATATTTGAAGATGTTATATAAACACTAACACGTTTTATTAGTAGTTAAAACATCCAAATGTTTAAGCAGTTGTCTTTTATGTTAATTGATGTTTGATGATAATATGTGACAACTAGTCACAATTTATTTAAATGAAAAGTACATTAACTTAAGAATTTATTCCTTATGGCACTAACTGTAGTTCATCCATCCTATAACTGTATATATGGCTACTGTGCAGAATAACAAAAAACATCACAGAAAGCTAGGGTGAACAAGGCATAAGTAGGCAGGCACAGTGCTGGTGATACTTGGGGCCCTTCTAAACCAGTGAGTGGTTCTTTGCCTGTGCGTCACAATTGCTTTGAGATCTAATGACATTTCCACAGTGGTTGCTTAAGAACATTGGAAAACACAGATATTTATGTTTTATAACAGTAGTAAAAATTGAAGTTATGAAGTATCATCAAAAATAATTTTATGGTTGGGAATCACCATAACATGTGGAATTGTATTAAAGGGATGCAGTATTGGGAATGCTGAGAACCACTGATCTAGATGCCTACAAGGTTATCCATTGTGCATACATAACCTGAATTCTAAGTCTGCTCTATTTCCAGGTCTTGCTTAATACTCCAGGCAGTACAGAGTAAATGCCTAAGGGAGAGATTCTGATCATATATCATATTATATCTTCTGTTTGTTAGAGAAGCAATGGCTTGTCAAACACTTCTCACAGCATATAAAAACTAAATGAGATATTAGCCTATTGCATGAATTTGCTTGATGTTATTAACAAAAATCTGGGGACAGATATTGGGGAAAAACAGAAATGTCAGAGACAGAGGAACAAGCCACACCCACTTCTCACTTAGCTGAAGCTCACTAATCTCTGAATGCATTTAAGTCCTTAACCAAAAAGGGCAAGTAGGTGAAGAGAAGGATTTTCTGCCCTCTCTTGCCTTATTTCCCTTTCTCTGCCCAGCTACCTCAATTTCTGCTTCAACTTTCCTTGTGCTAGGATTAAAGGTGTGTGCCACCACTACTTGGGCTATCTGGCCTTGAACTCAGAGATACAGATGATCTCTGCCTCTGGAGTGCTGAGATTAAAGGTATGGGTCACCACTCTCTGACCTTCATGGCTAGGCTCTGTGTTTTTCTCTTTCTACTGATATTTCAGGCTATTTTTATTAAATACATAATATATCACGACATACGCCCTCCTCTGAGTTGGAGAAAGTATGAAACATATTCTTACTACCACAAAGAATGTATTTTATAAATTGCCAGATTTTTGTTGTTTAAACAAATTTAACATTTGGAAGCACAATAATTATCTTAAAGTTTACCCATGTGTTTTTCCTTTTCTTTCATTAATGACTCATTACTTAAAAAAAACAAACAAACAAACAAACAAAAGTCTCCTTAAGGACAAATATAAGTCTTCTGGACTTGATCTGAATACCCTTTCTTCATCTTCATAAGCACCTGCTGTCTTTTCCCAAGCCTTCTACCAGAAAACAAGTTGAGGATTCAAACTTTCTAAAATTAAAGGGAGGTAACCCTTAAGGCATTTGATAATGTTGTTCCATTTACGCATGTATTTTATATATTACATGTGTGCCCATCAGGACGTCTTGAGCAGAAGGAAACTATTATTTTGTAGACCAACTGATAAGATCTTATTAATTCTCTATAATTTCCTTAAGCCCTCATGTCAATAATTTTAATAAAATAAAAATTATTTATTTTGATAAACTTTTGATCATCTTTTTATGCATACTGAAAGTTGTATATTATCCATGATTGTAGAAAGATTTGTTCACATTTATTTTTAATTTTATTATCTCCAAGATAAAATATTTAATATTCCCCAATATAGAAATTATATTTTATAGCTTTAATAAGTTCCTAAGATACCTATCTAAGGAAAGAAAACAAATGTTTTGTAAATAAAAAACAAATCAAGGAAGGCAAGTTTCACCTCTTTTCTCTGTAATTACTAGCAATGTTTATGTGCGTGCCAGAGTCAGGTATAAATTGTCACATTGTCCCTGTGACAAAACTAGAATAAATTGTGCCTATGTATCTTAGACATGGAAAAATAAAACAGCAGCCTTTGTGTTTGCTTTGTGGAAGTGACAGGAGATGAATTTTAAAAAGTCATTGGTCTAATTGTGAAGATTTTAAACCAAGCTATATATTATACATGCAAAAGTATATAAAAGAGTATGCCAGACTGTAAAAATTAATAAATGTAACTTTTTGTCTTCTTTGTAAACAATGTAATGAAATGCAATGGTGACATTGCATGCAGAAGCCCCATCCAGGTCTCTGTTTGTGTTTCTTTCTACAGATAGTCCCCATGCGACCTTGTAGAATTATAATAGATTTTCTACCTTTTTGAGTATTTTGTCTGTTATTTAAACTGGTAACCTATAACATTCTTGTTTTTAATAATAAGAATGGAAGTTTCTTCTATTAGTCCTTCACTCATTCCAAATCCACAAGTCACGCTGTTGCTCAGGCTGGTTTGGAACAGAAGTTCATTTAATTCTCCTACTTAGTATGGAATAGCTGGTGCTACAGACCCTTGACATGTGCCACAGTGTCATTTGAACTTTTTCTTTTAGATGACATGCTAAAAGTATTATTTTCATAGAGCTTGGCTTTATATTCTTAATGCAGTTTATCTTTATAATTAGATTTTATGAAATTCTTATAAAAAAATGTCAACATTACAAACATGTTTCAGCAATTACCAAAATGTTGTGCTTAATTTGTCACTGTTTTCTAGACTTGATTTTGTCACTGCGTATTTTTTCTTTGTTTGTGGTAAGATGCTTGACTAATTGGTGCTCTGAAATTCCTATAATTCTGACCCATGAACTATTCTAACTATCCTGTTTATATTGTCAAACATCCATTTTCAGATAATTATTTAATTTCTAAACAAGAACTCATTATTTATAACAAACAGAAAGATTAACTATTTCAAACCCCGCTGGTTTATAAGGAATTTGCTACACCTTCTGAGCCAAGTAATATGAAAACCAATTTGGACAACGGTGAATTACACTGTAGAAGAGAGAATCAGGAGTCAGGAGACATTAGGTGTAGATTCCAGAGGCTGTGGAACAATAGGTCTAGATGCTAGGATGCCTGGTTGGGAACATAATTTGAAGGGGGAGGGTAGAAAACTAAAGAATTCCTATTTTCAGCAAAGTGAACTGCATGTTAAGCTTCCTTAAGTTCTGTCTTCTATGGGAAAAATGGACAAAAGTTCTAGGGGTTATTCACAGACATGTCAGTGAGCTCCTGATGAAGCCGATCCTACATAGCTATGGTGATTATAGTTGATTATAGTTGCAACTTACACTTCTCAGTGTAATTTACACTATATTTTGTAAGTACATTTTCAGATAAGGAAATGTACATTATGATTCATTGCAACCTTTTATTTCAGAAGAAAAACACAGCAGCTATTTGTTTATTTCTTAGAGTGGGATTTATTTCATGTGTTTTTTAATTAATGAGTAGGTCCAGTTTTATTGGAATATGTTTATATATTGTGTTTCTACATGTTTGGGAAGATGGTTCAGTCAGAGAAGTTATTATGTTTAGGAATAATGTTTAGTTTAAATTCTTGGAACTCATTAAAAAAAAAAAACCCATCCTGGTGGCACATGCTGAAACTCACTGGTCAGCCAGTCTAGATAAACTGAGGTACATCTGGCTTTGTAGCAGACTTTGACTCAGGAAGTAAAAGAGAAAAAAGATGGAGGAAAGACATCTGATTTCAACCTCTGGTCTCTCTATATATGCACTCATACAAATATCTGTATACACACACACACACTACCATTCTCTCTCTCTCTCTCTCTCTCTCTCTCTCTCTCTCTCTCTCTCTCTCTCTCTCTCTCCACACATATACACATTCCACACTCATACACAAGTAGGATATTCCCATTAGGCTATAGTACTTTATGTTGTGAATATATAAAAAATTCCCCAGAACTATTTAAATTCATCTAGTCTATTCTTTTCCTTTAACTACATCATAAAAATACAATTCTTAACATTTTCATTGGTAGTAATGCTGCCTTGCATTTAAAACATAAGTTTTATCTCATTTGACATAATTTAGCTATTACTACTTGGAGAAGAAAATGTGGACTTTATTTCCTGTAAAAATTAACATTGGCAACAATTAGTAATGAGAATGGCAATCACTAAAAATATAGAAATTCATTTCTGTTAAATGAAAAAGTGAAAGTTGTACTGTATGAGAGGTATTAGCAGTACCAATATTCCAATTTGAAACACGTTTTTTTCTAACACTAGCTTTTTTTCTCCAATTTACTTCTGTAATATTTTCGGTCTGAAAAAAGTATCAATTAATAAATTTATCTTGAATTTCCTCTGGGCTTTAATTCTGCTACATTATTTATGCCTGACTTTTTAAATTTTGATTTAATTACCATCTTTTCATTTATTTTACATACTGACTGCAATTCCCTCCCTTCCTCTCCTCCTGTTCCCTCTACCTCCATTTCTATGTACAGCTCTCCATCCACTCCTCCTCCATCTCCATTCAGAAAGCCACAGGCCTCCCATGGGCTTGAACAGAGTGGTACACCAAGCTGGGATAGGATTAAGCTTCTCCCCCTGCATCAAGACTGAGCCAGGATATCCAGCATGGGGAACAGGTTTACAAAAACCAGCAAAGCACCGAGAAAAGATTCTGATCTCAGTGCTAGGAGCCTCAGGAAAACACCAAGCTACTCAACAGTCACACACTTGTAGAGGTTCAAGGTCAGTCACATGCCTGACATCTTACAAGACAAAAACCTTAACGTATTTTTTTTATTATGAATAAAGTCTCATTTTTTATCCCCTTTTTCAAACTCCCTTCCCCCTCCAGCCCCTCCCAGTCACTCTCTCTTATCTCCATCTCCATATCTCCTCCCCAGCAAGGGTAGGAGGTCCCAAGGTCCTGTGGTGGCTTAGTTCAGCATCCACTCCAGGCAGATTCACTTTCCTCACCCCAACAACAAGACCGGGTCAGGTGTTCCTCTGGAGGGAGTAGGCTCTGAGGTGCCAGTCAAAGGTGTTTCAGATCCCAAGCTGTTCAGAGTTTGTGGTTTGCAGCTTGGACAGGCTTTGCTTTTTGTTTAAAGTCCACTAATGAGTGAGTACATCCCCTGCTAATCTTTCTGGGTTTGTGATACCTTGCTCAGGAGGATATTCTCCAAATCCATCCATTTGCCTGCAAACTTTAGGATATCATTTTTCCTTACTGCTGAGTAGTACTCTATTGTGTAGATGTACCACAGTTTGTTAATCCATTCCTCAGGTGATGGGCATCTAGGTTGTTTCCAGGTTCTTGCTATTACGAATAATGCTGCTATGAACATAGTTGAACTAATGCCTTTGGAGTGCAACTGTGCGTTTTTAGGGTATACACCCAGAAGTGATATTGCTGGATCTTTGGGGAGACTGATTCCGAGTTTTCTGAGAAACCGCCATACTGCATTCATTTTTGCATCTTTGAGAACTGATGTGATGGGAGGGCTAGTGAAGAGGAGCCAGGTGGCTTCTGTAGAGGACTTGACTGTCACTACTGCAGTCCTGGAGAAGCACTTTGTTTTGCTCTTTCAGCAAAGATTTTTTAAAGGCATAAACTTTAAATGTTAATTTAGACATTTTATAACTTGACAGATAACTTATGTGTGGGAAGTTCTAAAGAAAATATCATTTGTCATCAGGTCCTTGTTAGAGGTGTGCCTGAGAACCAAGTCCTTAAAAATAAAAATAGAGAAATGTATTTACTGTGTCTTTTAACATATATATGATGTGTGTGTGTGTGTGTGTGTGTGTGTGTGTGTGTGTGTGTCCGTGTATATGGTTACCTAGCAGAAGCGGTTGGACTCTCAGAGCACAATGTTGACATTGGTTCTGTGAACCATATCTGGTTCTTTGGAACAGCAGGAAGTACCCTTGACCGCTGTTCCATTTCTCCAGTTTCAAGGTATTTATGTTTTCCATCTTCCAGACTTAAAAGAGAAATGGAAGAAAAATATACTCTACCACGAGTGGTAAGAAGTGCGTGTTTTTACTGACAGACAGTGCTTGAAATCAGATGAACTATTCAACAACAAATATTCATTGAGCATTCCCTTTCTTATTATTTATCTAGTACCTAAGCAGCAGGTCTTCATGTTTTCTGGTTTCCACATATCTATGAAAAGCCAATAAGTACAATTCCAAAGGGCACTAACATCTTTCACTGGAAAAGTTATGCTCTGTAAGGTCCAAGAATTAGGAAAAGTGGCCTGATAAACTCTAGCCTCCTTTCTTTGCTTTGAAATGAATCTTGGTTTAAAAAAAAAAAAAAAAAAAAAAAAAAAAAAAAAAAAAAAAAAAAAAAAAAAAAAAAAAAAAAAAAAAAAAAAAAAAAAAAAAAAAAAAAAAAAAAAAAAAAAAAAAAAAAAAAAAAAAAAAAAAAAAAAAAAAAAAAAAAAAAAAAAAAAAAAAAAAAAGGTGATCGCCATTGGCAATAGTTTCTTTTTATTCACTTGAAAATGTGTTTACCCATCAGGCTCACTACCATAACTAATTTGTGCATTTACAAAATCAGGAAAGTATGTCAGCTAAGAGCAATATGTAGCATGCCCAGTTATCGTGGCATTTTCTGCCATCTGCTACAATATTCTTTATTGACTCCTCTACCTGGTTATAAAAATCAAACAAACAGAGTCAGTAGCAACAATCTCAGTAGAGTTTTTAAAATTGCATTGACTTGTTAATTTGGTTTTTTGAAGCCAAATCTTATTAAAAATATCCCTCAGTTATTAAGTAATAGCATTTGTGTTCATGGGGAAAGAAGTGGGTCAGATCAAAGTATGTTTAGTATAAATTCTGGATTTGTCATTTAGCAGGACAGACATGTACAAATGAAATCTCTGTGTGACTTAGTTTCTCTTCTATGTGGATAATGGTTTCTAGTTACTGTGTAATTTAGGGAAAGGTCATACAAAACATCCTTACAGCACAGCAGCTTATGTATTAAATAAGCAGAAAATCAAAAGAAAGTCTAATGTTATCACCTTTAACCAGCTTGGAATATGATTGGAGATACATGAAACTGTGTTGGTGGGGAGAATCAGTACACACAGTAATGTAAAATTTTAAAAGATGATTGATTGTGATAATAAGTGCTAGAGAACTTTAGAAGCCTGTGTGTAGTATTCAGTGACATTTATAAGCTAGTGACATTTTGTAAGCCAAAGCACTATGATGTAATTGTCTTTGTCAGGTCCTCATTTTTTTTAAAGTGTTTCTTTTCATTTTTGAGTTTATAATATAATTATATTATTTACTTTTTTTTTTACAAACCCTTATATCTAACTCCTTACTCTTTTTTCAAATTTATGACCTCTTTTTAAAATTCATACACACACACACACTCCTGAATACATAAGTACAATTTGGCACATTCTCTTTATGGCAGTTCAGACAATATATTAGTAGTGACTATTAGAGTTTAAGATGCCCATTGCAAAAATTGCATGTCATGTTCAGGCTAAATTACACAGACAGAAAATGCTATTTACATTGAAATTAAAAGCACTTAAGGTCTGACTAAAGCAAGCAGAGAGTGCAAACAGGTAACCTGCTCCCCAAATATTAAATAGAAATAAGTATGCTTTTCTGTACAAATGGATTGATAATATCATTGATTTAAAATAAATTACATTGTATAGAGCCACTTATTAATCCAATGAAAACCAACTGGGACTAAGCCTAAGTAGTTTACCAATGACTCCCCTAGCAACTTCACACCGTGGTGCTGGTGTTGAATCTAATAAAGCCAATGCCACAGAAGCTTTGGCTATTGACACACGTAGGACAGGTGCAGAGCAGGGAGGACACACATGGCTTTCTCCAAGCTGGTTCACAAGAATATCTTATATTCATAAGAAACACCTCAGGATTTGTCGCTTCCACATCCTGGTTATCTCTTCCCCCTTACCTCCTACAGCCCAGAGGCATAAGAAACAAATAAAGTGTTCATTAAACAGTGTTTATTATTTCACTTATGTTTAGTAGTTTAAAGATGTCAAACCATAATCATTTATTTTCAATCATTTGTGCTTGACTATCCTCAAATTATAAGTATGCATTTTAAAGACATGCATTTCTGAGATATCCGGGTGTATAATATTACAGAGGAAAGCTGAAAACTCACCAACTGTCAAATCATTTTAGAGGGACTAGGTCAGTAGAAATGTACAAATTTCAGCTAGAATGATTGTATCTTTGGTAGGAAATGACTCTACATTGTCACAATCTAAATTTTGTTTAAGAAACTGAAATGAAGATTTGGGGGCTAAGCCTTCAAGATTATGAGTGACAGGGGAAAAAAAGTAGTAAATTTCCTCTGTTTCAACCTGATCTCTGCAATTCATCAGTTTAGATCTAATATGTTTATGTAAGTCTGTCAAGAGAGATATTGGCATTTCCAGGACTCTAACTCAATACACCAGGAAATAGGAAGTATTTTTATGAGTATGTAAATTGGTTTGTACACAATGTGCCAAAGGGACAGATGACCAAGTTGGAAAACTTGAATTACTCATCATCTTCTTTATGTCTGAGTCATATGAGAAACAGTCTATGTACCAGTGGTCCGAAAAGGAAGTGAGTATTTTTTTAAAGTATGTGCCTGAAATAGATGAATCACCACTTCTGCCATAGGAAATCGGTATTTAGAAGCTATAAACACATTGAACAGATGCTAAGGAGGCTTTGAAACATAGAGCTCAAAGGTGATGTGACTAACAGAATGGTGGTTGTTATGAGACGAACAAGAGCCAATGAAATGGAGAGCATCCTTTTTGAGTAGGTTTACATGCTTGTATCAATGACTCAAAAAAATATATTGAGAGTAATTAGAGAAGAGGGCAGGGGGAGCAAGGGTGGAAAGGAGGAATGGAGAGAGAAAAGAGACGGAGAGAGGAAGGGGGAAGGGAGGAAATAAGGAAAGGAGAGTCACCAGAACAAAATGGGGAGTGAGTGCTGAGGGCCAGTTAGAAAACAAATCCCTAACATGTGTTGGTTCCTGGCTGCGAATCTGAAGAGCAAAAGTAAAACATAAAGCAAATGAACAAAAGAGGAAAGCCTGTTGAGAACTCAGAGTGCTGTGAAACCAAGGCTATTCTCTGTGGAAAATTCATTTGAGCATGTGTGAAGCAAGGGAGAGTGACTGGCAACCAGCAGAAATAACAAAGGGATAACTTGTACTCATTAAGAAGGGATATAATAATAATTTACAAAGGCAACTTTTCAGTAGTTTTAAATGAATTTCATTATAAACTGAATTAAATAAATGAGAAAATATTAAGGAGGCTGATCGCAGCAGTAATGGATTTTAAATTTTATGAAATGCTGGAATAATTAGGTCAGAAATTTCAAGTGGAAATTGAGTGATCATCTTTGGAAATGCAAACTAGGCACAGAAATGAAACCCAGAATATTATTAAAGTCTTCAGATAAATATAATCATGGCACAAAATAATAACCTTTTATTTACCATCTCCAATCTTTATAAGATAGAATGAAAATGCTTTTGTAGAGATATTTGTATGGTTGCTGAATAAGAACACATAGAAGTGAGCTAGGTTTGAAAAGCAACTTTTGTTTCTTCTTCAGGCTTGAAAGTTGTGAAATATATATGTGTAACAATCTTATTTGTATTTCCACCCTTGATAAGCCATGCTTATGATTCTTATCCTCTGTATAGTTATTGTTAACTCTTCCGCATTTTAAATTCTTTTTACTGTTTTTTTTTTCTTGATAAATACAAAATAAAGAAGGAAAAAAAAAGAAAAAAAAAAAAGAAAGTTGTGAAACTACTTTCCATGGGTATAATTAAAGAATGCACATGTTTAAAAGGTGCTGTTTGAAGTGAGTTCCTAAAGGGATGTCTTTATCAAAGCCCTCGGATGAAGGCTCAGGTATCTATGTGATTAAAAAAGCAGAAGAGCATAAGAACCAGAGGGGACAAATGACTTCACCAAAATGTTTTTCCAGACACAAACAGGGCTGATGCGCACATGAACTCACAAAGATTGTGGCAAATGCACAAGACCAGCACAGGATCAAGCTAGATAAAATACCAGCACTGAGAGAGGAAAGTTTACATGAGATCCAAGTTGGTGTTGCCTAAACAGGACTTCCCCTCAAATCAAATGAATAACCACCCTAAGTGCCATCACAGAACTTACATCCAACAATGAATAGAGGTAGAAGCAGGGATACATGGCTGAGTACTGGGCTGAGTCCCTGGTTATGAGCAAGGGAATAGGGACTATGAGGAAAATTCCCATAGTGTTGGCTGGCTGGAGCTCTGGGAAGCTCACTGAATCAAGAACAGCCGCCTGGGAACCATCAGGAAAAGGAACTAGGCCCTCCAAGGATAGACAACTGTCCACTGACATGGGCAGTATGTTGAGCCTCAAAGGGAGGGTTCAGATTGTGTTTCTGGGCATGGACTGGTACCTTGGAGCCCATTCCCTCCAGAGGGACACATAACCCAGTCTTGATATTAGGATGAGGAAATCAGATTTGCCTGGAGTGGATGCTGAAATGTACCTTGGTACTTTTTGCCCTTTCTGGGGAGTGGATGGGGGGTGGGAAGGAGGGAAGCTGACCTGGAGAGGTCGGGAGGGGGAAGGGAGTTTGAACAAAGGGACATATGAATTAAAAAATGAGACTTTATTCTATAAAAATAAAAAAAAATTAAAGAAAATTCTGCTCTTAAGGGAAATGAATTAAGAGATGATTGCAGAATTGCAACTACTTTTATTAAACAATATTTGAGGCTTTTAAAAAAATAGAAAAAATGCACCTTTAGTTTAACATATAAAAATAGCTTCTTTTTATAGATACTAGTTTTTCAACTATAGTGCAATGTGTCAAATAAGAATTGTGGATTCTGGTATCAGCCTGATTAATAACATGTTTTGAAGCACATTTTTTTAAAAAAAAAACAAAACCAAAAACCAAAAACCTCTTTCTTATCTCTTGCTCAGTATCTTTCTTATCACTCTTGCCCAGTGTTAAGAAATGCCAGTATGCTTTAGGATGAGATAATGTTCCAACTCTCCTCTTCACGCTGTATAGTCTTGCTTGGGCCTGAATAGGCTTTGCAAGTGCTGTTGCAATCTCTGAGTTTCTATAGGAAGCTGCTCTGCTATATCCCAGAGATAATGGTTTCCTTGTAAACACAGATTGAAGCTCTTAAACTCTTTCTGTTCCCATCTTCTGCTGTGGTCCCTGGACCTTTGAAATATAATGTAGTATATATAATCACTTTAGGGTTAAATATGCAGTCTCTTACTTCTGCGTCTTTGCCAGGGTCACCGTGTTAATCATTATCTGTTGTAAACAGAAGTTTCTCATATTTGGGTTGAGAGATACATCAGTCTAGGGTACAACAGTAAGTAATTAGTGGTCCATATAGTACTAGATTTATTTAGCAATATATTAGTAGTTGCTTCTCCCCTAGAGCCTGTGATCTCTCTAGCCATAAGATCTTACCCTGACAATAGTACCAGATATGGTGCAAAAAATAAATTGTTTATGCCAGTGAAGTTTGGGTTACTTTTGTGCCATTAGTCATATCTTCCCAGACCAATGATCATTGTAGCTCTCAGGGTTAACAGGAATAAATTATGATGATTTTTCCTTTAGTAGCTTGTGTTTGACATTGCTGAATTATGAAAGCTAAACCATAGAGAAGAAACATGCAGGTCTGTACCAGCTTACATTTGCTGTGTTCTATAACTCAAAGGTATAGTGTCTTCAGCAATAGGGTCTTACCAACAAGTAAGCATCACCATGAGCAAAGGCAAAAGACTATAATGTTTGAGTAGAATATTTGAGACCTCAGTAGCCAAAAAGTCCATAGGAAGTAATTGATATGCAGTTTGGGAATTTTTATTTGTTAACCTGTGATGGTTTGGGCTTTAAAGGATGCAGGTTAGTTAACACATATGGAGGAAAATACCTATCATAAAGAGAGAATGGGAAATCAAAGTTCTGAGAGGGCTGATGAACTCCAAAAGCAGAGCTGTCCCAAAGCTACTGTATCCCCAGTAAGGATCCATGTCATCGATAGGGCATTTGAGGCCTCAGGGATCTTTGACCCTTGCTTGTAAGATAACCACAGACAACCAAGGCCAAAGAGAAGTGTCCTCTCTTAGAGTGTAGAAACTGAAACTACTCAGCTGAAGATATGTGCACCAAATGCATGGACAGTCTTCAAGAAGAATCCCAATTCTGCAAAGCAGACCAACAAAGCAGCATAGAAGCTTTCCAACCATGAGCTTCTAAGGGAATGATGCTGTGGTTGGTATCATGTCCACTGATGTACCGGGATCTACTCAAGGCCAAGTGCTTCAAAACATGTTATTAATCAGGCCGATACCAGAATCCACATGCTTATTTGACACATTGCACTATAGTTGAAAAACTAGTACCTATAAAATGATGCTATTTTTTATATGTTAAACTAAAGGTGCATTTTTTCTATTTTTTTAAAAACCTCCAATATTGTTTAATAAAAGTAGTTGCAATTCTGCAATCATCTCTTAATTCATTTCCTTTAAGAGCAGAATTTTCTTTAAAATGCTAGACCAGGTTTCCAATGAAGGACACACACACACAAATTAATAGAATCTCTGACTAATGTGCAAAGAACTTCTTCAAATGTAACCATGGTTTCATCATTGAACATTTCTATTGTTAGTTCTCTATTGTGTTGGAGAAAGGCAAACAGCAGGACTTTTATATTGGGATAAAAATCAATGTACAATGACAGGACATAATACAAAAGGAAGATAGCTGAGCTTTGTGTAAGTATGGATACATTTTGAACTTCTAAAGGTTTTATGCATTGTTTTGGTCAGGCTATGGTTCTAATTCATAGACTATAGGTGGCTGTGGTGAATAAAGTGCTGATAAAACACCAAGGCTAACTCTCAGAATTGATGCTTAAATATTGTGGTTACAGTTGCTACTCAGAGGAAGAGATGCTTTTTTTTAATTCTGTTCTCATAAATTTATTGTTCTAATAATATGATCCTGAAAATATGGTATCATACAGTTTAATGAACAGATTTAGATTTATTTATCTTTTTAGATACTTTGTCTGATTGCTACAATTAGTGAAAATAAGGAAGACTAGTCTGTGGCAGAAAGATATATATGAAAATGACAAAATATAACCTTAATTCAGTCATTGGTAGAAAATTTTCAAGGTAGATGCAAGTTTTATGCAAGGCATTTAAACTGTGATGATGAAGTTAAATTTTGTTGATATCAGTTGATATTGTTTGATTTCATTAATTATTGCAATGTGAAGTAGATATTAAAATACTCACAGATGAAAACCTTCAAAGATGTAAATTAATATGCATTTGACCCATCAGCCAGAAAATGGTACATACAGAGAAGATTTTGTCAATGATTTCTTTTGTTCTGAAAAATATGTTCAAATATACAAAGAACACACTTTGGGCTTTAGAGTGTTATATGAGGGAATCCAATTATCTTTTGATTAGATAAATTTGTATGAATTCTACAAAGAAAATTATTTTAGTCACTATCTAATCACCTATGTAGGCAAATATAGATCTCAGAATGAGATTGAAAAATTTTAAAGCATATTCAAACTACAATAAAAATGCCATAGCTACTTTTTAAATAATTTCTGATCTTGATAAATGGTATTAAAATATCATCAATATAGATCATAAGAGCAAATATTTTACCTGTATCTTACATCAGTATAAAAATTTTAAAAATCACTTTATGCTTAAACAGCTTTTTTATAATGATTATTGATTTTTAAAAATTCACATTGGGTTCATAGATTCATGACATATAGTAGGAAAGGTTCTTACATGACAGTCATTATTCCTAAGTTCCATCCAGATGAACATTTGTCTCCAAAGAAATTGGAAACTTCTCATATATTTCAACCCAATATACTTTCTATTACTATTTATCTGATCATGCACAAAAATCATATGAAAAAGAGTAAATGTCATTTTATTTTCTTCCAATTATATATTCTAAAACTATACAAAGAACCTGTTTTCTCATGATTTTTTCTTTAAAAGTATGGTTTCATAGTTTTTAAGTTATTTAAAGGTAGCTTCACTCTTCACAATAAAAAATTTAACTATGTGAACGTGGTAGCATTTGATTTAAAGGTATTTAATATGAGAATATTTCAATTCAGTTTCTTTTCACAATGATTAAATTGTGAAGTGCATGGTCAGAATGACTTTTGATGTGCAAAAAATGCAGTGATATCATTTAAGAATTAACTTATCTTAGAAAACTGACAACATAATGGATATGATATCATTAATCTTGAAATCAAGGCCTATAAATAGCCAAAGTTGACAAGGAACAAAGGTCATCACCTGAAAGTTAATCTCAACATTCTGATCTAATCTCTAGAGGATGAACTACGTAGTCTCTAATAGTTCCAAGACAATTGTAAATTAGTCCAAACTGAAAGCCTGTCCATCTTTAGAATTTTTCTGTTCTCTGATAGTCAAGTGGGTAAATCGCATTCTATTAGACCTGTTGATAGCTGCCTGGAGTCCATCTGAATAAACTGGTATTATGGTCATCTTCTCCAGATGGAGAAGTTAATGTGGCTGGCTATATTACTCCATTTTAAAGTGTCATTCCTTTTCTAAGCAAAGATTTTTAACTAAAATTTTTCAAACAGGTGACACCAATACAACTCTGGAAGTTTATATACTATCTTAACTCCTAACTTTTATAACCTAAATGTGTGTGTGGGGGTTATGGTGGTAGAATAGCAAATAATTGAATGCCTTGAAGGAACTTGAGGGCGAGAAAAGTACAGCAGAAATACATTATTCCTGTGAAAAGTAAACAAGTAAGTAAAAATACTACCTGAGAAAATTTTGAATTAATGTGATTTTGTAATATAATATCTAGCAAGATTTACATTTGCATATCAATCATACATATGCAGCTAGAAAATAATGATCCCATTTAAACAAATATAGGAAGTAGAGACAATACATAAAATGATACTGAAAATAGATTAAAGAAATATGTAGTGAATGGGTATCATCTTCTGGAATGAGAGATCAGTAGATGAAAACTCAAAGCTGCATGCTAATTTTATACTGAAAGGAAATGATCATTTTATCCATCAAATTTTTAATTACTTTGTCAATTTACTTACATGCATTCTCTCTCATATACTTTAAACTTATATAACATATATTCAGGTAGAGATTATTCATTCATAACATAAAATTTTATAGAAATAATGACATTTCTGAGTTTAACAAAAGAAACATTTAAGTTCTTAAAATATTATAAATTGTTGATCTATATTGTTGATTCAATACAAAGTAGTCTGCTTTGAGATCATATATTTATTAGGTACATTAAATGTACTCAGTAGATTTTATTTATATATTTATGTATTTATATGTATGTGTGTAACAACAATAACAGCAATACTAATGATAATAAGGGGCAATGTATTTCAGACAGAATGGAAGGGGGACATAGGGTTTGGAAGAGTAAAGGAGGTGGGGAAGCATCCTTGCTCTAGAATCAATGGGATCTGAGAAGATGGAGCTGATGAATGAGGTAGAGTAAAGTCTTATGCAATAGCCAACTTTTTTAAAAGCATCAAACAATTTTATTTTTGAGTATTAAGAAAAGTCATATGGTAAAGTGTCAAATTGCCGAAACAAACCACATGTTGTGGACAAGCAGCAGGTCACAAAACATCTTTTTCCATAGAAGCATATTAACAAATAACAATAGCCAGTTGTAATGAGTCATATGAAGTAAATTCATTCGTATCACTGAAATACACATTGCCTGATTTCCTATAACAGCTGGTACCTTGGAGCCCATTCCCTGAAGAGGAATGCCTGTTTCATTCTTGATATTGAAATGAGGAAATATGACCTGCCTGTAGTGGATGTGCCTTGCTAAGCTGACCCACCTTCGGACTTCCTGCCCTTTGTGGGGAAAGCATAAGGGGACAGCGAGAGGAAGGTGCAATGAGGAGTTGGGAGGAGGGAAGGGTGGGCGAGCAGGGGGATACATGGGGGATAAAAAAGACCTTTTTTTAAAAAAAAATTTAAAAAAAAATACCTTGACTTCAATCCAGCCCTCTGGTTTACTGTTCTTATTAATTTACAAGGTCAAAAGAAAAGGCGCATCTTTCAGCAGAAAAGACAGTGTGTTTCTTCTTAGTCCTTGTTAGAGGACCCAAGAGATATTTCCTGGTGGTGAAGTGTTTGTACACCCAGGAGGAACACAAAAACACATTCCAAGAACAATGTGATGTTTCTGAAGGAACTGAAGTCACAAGACTTTTGTTCTGTTTTCTTAAAATCACTCAGAATTCTCCACTCAGGATTCTCTACTCTTGTAGACTGTGTTCCAACTGGAATGCAATGTGATTTTAATTTAATTAATTTTTTTGACAAGCAAGTAAATAATCTTATACTTACATTAGTAACCTAGGAATGACATAAATATCTTGATAAGGAATTAATAAGGACAAGAAAATCATTCTATATATTCATTACTAAGCTAGATGATATAGTAACAGTTTTTATGTTAATATGAAGCATACATGGTTTAGTTGTATACTTTCTTCTTTTACTTTGTTGTTTTTGGTTTTTGGAGGCAGGTTTTCTTTGTGTAGCCCTGGTTGTCCTTGAACTCACTCTGTAGAGCAGGCTTCCCTTGAACTCACAGAGATCTGCATGTCTCTGCATCCCTGAGGGCTGGGATTTAAGGCGTTTGTCACCATCACCCAACTAATTATCTACTTTTTTGATAACACATTGCAATACAGTATTGAGAAGCTGAAGAAGGTACATTTATCTATTAAGGGCAGGCATGACTTCCATCTGTTCATACACATTAGCTTTATTATGACTTGTAGATTTCACAGCTACAATTACAAAGTTTTGCCAGGTTTTTCAGGTCAGGAATTACTGATGCTAATAATATTCATCACTTATTGAGCCTTCCATGTGAATGTTCTTCTTTAATCATACAATGTAGACATTATCATATCCCTATTTCACACATAATGAAAAGAGAAATACAGAAAGATTAAATAATTTCCCTTACACCTGCTGGCAAGTAGCAGACAAGATTTACCCAGTCAATATGCTTAAATTATCCCTCCAGAGTTGCATTTAGTTCACTGAATATTCATCTTAAGGCACATTAAAGTAGGTTAACACCTTATGTGTAGCTGTTGTGAATTCTTTGTCTGGAATTCTGTTTTGTCTATATCTGTGTAAACCCTACATTCTGTCAGGCAAGGCACCTCTATGCCTTTATCTGCTTGTTTGAACCTCATATCTTATGTATAGGCTGAATTTTCAAATACTTTCCCTGCTAAAAGTTATTATGAATAACAGCATTGTGCCTCACTGGTGTACCTTTTTCTGCCTGTTTTCTATCAACTATCCACCAGTTTTGTATTCTGTCTCCTAAAATTGCTTAAGTCATTCACAGCCAACAATAAGCAACATTAGTTAAGTGACGACTGTATGTGTCTAAGTGTGTAGCCTATGCATCTAAAGACACACAGATACATGCATGTACATATATGAGACAAAGAGGGTAAGAATTGTGCCTTCCTCAGTTATTTTCCACTTTGTTTTGTGAGACGTGGTCTTTCACTGAACAGGAAAGTTTTCCAATTTGTCCACACTGGAGACCAAGATAACCTGTGACCCCTGCCTCTCTACCTCCCACACTGCTACTTCTGGCTTTTGCCTTGGTTTCAGGGATCCAAAATCAGTTTTCTGTGCTTGCACTCCAAGCATTTTTATTAACAACAGGATTTCCTTAGCACCACATAAATGACTTTTACAATAGTAAGATATGAAATACTGAGTCATGATAGAATAAAAAGACAACAATAAAACTTTGCAATTAAAATTCAATAAGTACTACATTACACCATTTATAAGAAAAATTTAGAACTAAGTGGGGATTTTAAGAACAAACCTTAGTGACTGAAGTGATGCATATGTCATACAGAAGGGTCAGTCTAGAGGAGTCCTCCAGGAATGGAAAGGCATAAATTTTACATTAGTTACATCGACTTTGAGGCAAAAGAAAGGCATTTAAACCAAAATATAACAATGTCATTATGTCGGTAAACATTCTTGTTCTTTACACATGACATTATATTTGTACCTTTTTAGATATCCCATGCTCAGAGACAACTCAATAAATTGTATTAAGAGGTAAATATCATGTGCTCAAGAAATTCACTCTAATTGAATTTTAGTGATCTAGCTAAGGCATTGACTGATATCTAATTTTGCAAATTCCAAAGACAATTCACTTAAAATTGAATAAAATATATTAAACAGTTGATTTTAAAATGTATTTACTGCTGTTAGAGAGGCACAATAATTTTGTAGACATATTTAATTAATGTCAGGAGACTCAGGCCTAAGTTTTTTCACAGTTTTTTTTAAGTATGAATAAAGAAGTCACATTTTCTATCCTTGTATATCCTTATGCAAGGTCTCTCCCCCCTCCCACCATATCAGGTCTTTCTCTCTTCTCCACATCTCCCCATCCCCCTCATGGGCAGGTGGTCCCAGGGTCCCAAGGTCCCAATATTGCTTAGTTCAGCCTCCACTCCTGGCAAACCCAGTTTTCTTCCCCCAACATCAAGACTCAGTCAAATGTTCCTCTAGGGGGAGTGGGATTCAAGGAGTCAGTCCAAGGTGTTTCTGATCACAAGCTGTTCAGTGGTTGTGGTATGCAGCTTGGCCATGCTTTGCTTTTTTTTTTTTAATTGATCTCTAAGATACATAAAGAACTCAAGAATCTAGAGACAAAAACCTTGAATAACCCAATCAAAAAATGGGGTTCAGATCTGAAAAGGAAATCTCAGCAGAGGAATTACGAATGGCCAAAGGCACCTGAAAAAGTGCTCATCATCTTTAGCCATCAGAGAAATGCAAATCAAAACAACTTTGAGATACCATCTGGCATTTGTCAAATTGGCTAAGATAAAAGACATAGATGACAGCCTATGCTGGAGAGGATGCTGAGCACGGGGAACACTCCTCCATTGTTGGTGGGAGTGTAAGCTTGTTCAGCCACTCTGGAATGCAGTATGACAGTTTCTCAGAAAACTAAGAATTAATCTGCCCAAGGATCCAGCAATACCACTTTTGGGTGTATACCCTAAAGACGCACAGTCACACTCCAATGGCATTAGCTCAACTATGTTCATAGCAGTATTATTTGTAATAGCAAGAACCTGGAAACAACCTAGATGCCCCTCAACTGAAGAATGGATTAACAAACTGTGGTACATCTACACAATGGAGTACTACTCAGCAGTAAGAAAAATGATATCCTAAAATTTGCAGGCAAATGGATGGATTTGGAGAATATCCCCCTGAGGGAGGTATCACAAAACCTAGAAAAATAAGCAGGGGATGTACTCACTCATTAGTGGACTCTAAACAACAACAACAAAAAGGCCTAAGTTATAAAATACTTGTAGTTTTAATCTTTGTCCATCATATTTTAAAATGAAACTAAAATTCATACCAAAAGTATTTTAAGTTACTATTCGTGTATAGAGGTGTGTAGCACATGTATGTGTAAATATTCATATTATGTGCATGTGTACTTGATGATACAGATGTATATGTGTGTGTGTACATGCTCTTAGCATTTAGGCACCTGTAAGTGGCCTGTCCTTAGTATCCTGACAGGATATATCCTCAGCTGCAGCTGCTAAAGCACCTCCTGTGCACATTTGCTACCTTCCCTTATAAAAGGCAAAAGGCTGGCCTTGACTACATCCTCTCTCCCCCTCCCTTAGCCTCACCCCTTCCTCTCTCTTCCCAGGGATCTGTTCTCTACAGGTTCACTTCCCTCCCCTTCAATACACCTCCTCCCACATGGGCCCTGTTGTATGGTTGACTCCTTATAGTCACTTTTAAATACACTATGTGAATATCATAGATCAAATCTGGTGTCTTCCCCAGTGACAATTCACCTTATTTTTTGAGTCAGGATTTCTCACTGAACTTGGAGCACAACAACTTGGCTAGATTGACTGGCTAAGGAGCATGATGCAAGGAATGTCCTAACTTGTGCTTTCCCTGTCTCCAGTGTTGGGGTCACAGACCTGGACCACTATGCCTGGCTTTAATATGTAGGTCATTGGGATCCAAACTCAGGTACTCCTGCTGTCATAGAAGACATTTTATTTACTAGGATGTCTATCCAACCCTCAACTAAAATATTTTGACAATGTGTAAGTTTTATTGTAAGATCATTTTAAGGTATTTCAATTTTTAGTGTGTTACAAAAATCTTTTTTATTTTCAAGGAAAAGATTTTGAGGCTTCTTCATGTTTATTAATTTAGAAAAGGTACATTTTTATGTTTCAAAATTTTAATCAAATATAATTTTATATATAATTAAATATAATTCCCCTTTTCTTTTCTTTCTTTAAATATTCTCATGTCTTCTTGACCCAGTGTCTTCCAGATTTCACTCACTTCCTTGCAAATTCACTATTTTTCTTGATTATTATAATTGATTATTAATTTTATACAAATATAACCTATTGATTCCATTTAATATCACTTGTAGGTATATTATTTCAGATATGGTCACTTGGTATTGGTTTATCAATTAGAAACCTAATCCCTGAGAGAGACTAATTCTTCCTCTAATTAGAGAAATTATACATGCTAATTATTGTAGCATTTATATTTTTAAAACAAAACATACAATTCTCTTTGTATCTCCATCTATTTAGCTCTCAATAGAATTATTTAATCACACTACTGAATTCCAACTATATGAATTAATCTTTGAAGTTGAATGCCTGATTATTCTAGATAGCTAAAAAGTTGCAAATAAAATTTTGTGATAACATTTCAAAACAATGACTCCATTTGCTCCCTGATTAACTATTAATAAAAAATTAGAAGTATCTTAATCTCCAGATACATTAAGTACTACATTAGTCAAAGATATAAAACCAAAAATATTCAGGATGAACAAGTCAGTAGTTCTAAATAAAGTCTGATGAGTACAGTTAACAATAATGTATTATGTTCTGAATTTCTGCAAAATGAATAGATTGTGGCTATTCTTGTCAAAGAAAAAATGGGTGAACTATCAAATGTTATATAACACTAATTTATTGCATTTTCCCTCTCTTCTTGGATGTATAATATAAATATGTACAAACATTTAAAATATGCATTATCTCTACATATAAAATATGTAAATTTTGTATATATATACAAATACACATCTTACATATCCCTGTTTTTATATGTGCAAAATTTCATATTGCATTTCTTAAGCACACAATGACAAATATAATAGAATAGATGCAATAAGACCAAGAGAATCAGTTTATTTTTTAAAAAACAATTTTGGGGGCCACAGAGGTGGCTTGGCTATTATAAGTGTTTATTTCTTTTGCAGATAAGAAGAGTTCAACACTATATCATATGACTCACACTCACCTGTAACTCCAGCTACTTTTCCACTAAAATTCTTGATGTCTTTTCTGTACATTTGTTAAGCTACAAACACCTAGAAATGCTGACAATTTCAAACAGATATCATTTTGCAAAACTGTTTGATAAGGTTTGGATGTCAGAAATATGAATTGTGTGCTGTTCTGTCTTTAAGCTGTCAGCTATTTGGATCTGTGACAGGTAAAAAAAGAACTTTGGCAAATTATAAAACTTTCACATTTCTGTGAGGACAGGGCATGACAACTTCTGCTTTTATTCTATAAATAACAAATATAAACAGGCTTTAGCCAATACAAATTAGAAGACTACTCCATGCACAGAAGTTTATACAGTGAATGTGGCATTGTATGATTATTGCTATCTTCTTTGGGGTGGACTGATACATAAGAATATATATATATATAATATAAAATATATATTATAATAAAGAAAACATTTATCATCCTAAACCAAACAAATTTTGCAATAAAATGTGTTTGTTGTGATTATATTCAGGTTCTTGCATGTTTTAACATTATATACACAGTGTATAACACTACTTAATATATTTATTGCCTGATCCATTTTATTTGACTGCATTATAATATCACAACCATAACTATGCATCCCAAAAAAGTACACTTATGCATACACACACAAAAATTTTGCTTTATATTTCAGCAAATTTTGCGACTGGCCACTTAGAGTTTTATTGACTCTCAAGGCAAAAAATGCTATTATCTCTCTGCAGCTTCCCTCTTCCTACTATGCCATTAGCAGTCACATTATTGTAAAGCAAGTGTTTCCAGCTAAGCATCTTCTGCAATCTCCTTGAGTCATTCTGACTTCTTTTCTGCAATCATCATTTTTGTGAATTTTCCTTAACCACTTGCATAAATACATTTGTTGTTGCTCAATCCAGAGAAATTGGTCCAATCTGTACTTATCTGATTTTCCATGGTAATCTGGGTCTCTTCTCCTAATTTCTTTAACACTTACCTCCCCTGGTATTTTTTTGTTATTAGCCTTGTCTTATTTCTTTTCAGAATGATTACCTCACTAGCAGTGACCACTGGAGTCTATTTTTCTTTTTACTCATGTAATTTATGCTTTCTTCATCATCAGTTTTATTCTATTCTATGATTTCAAGTACTACTAATGTTTGCAAGCATTTATTATCAGCCAAGGTTTTTCTCTGATGCAGTGGCATTTTTAAACTCTCTTTAAATATCTCTACTTTGATAGTTCAGTCATACAATGATATGGAACCCAATCAAAACTGGATTTCTTTTGTTTCAGCCCACATACTCTCTCCATTTTCCCACACACCTTTGAAAATTGACTCACTGTTCACATCAGTCACTCTCTTGAACATATTTCATGTTCTTGACTCAGAACATTATTGGGCCTCTGGTTTTCAGGATAGTATGTAAATCACTTTTAAAGATTTGCATATTCTTTCATGTACTGTCTAAACTTAAATTGTCATACCCCTATTTTAGGATAAGCCTCCCCACCTATGTGCTGTAGGCTATTCATCATTCTTACTGTCAGCTGTGCTTTATTTGTTTCTCATAATTTGTATTTCTTTTTGATATCATTATTCACATATGTAGTTACGAAGTATGAATACATCTTTGAAGGTGTGGAATCTCCTTAAATCTAAAAATCGGACTACCATATGACCTAGCAGCACCAGTAATGCACATATATCCAAAGAAGTGTAAATCCACTGTAGAGACACATGCACACCCATGTTTGCTGTCACTGCTTGCACAATAATAGGCAAATAAAGTCAACCTACGTGGCCATCAACGGATGAACTAATGAAGATGTAGCAGGTATGTAACATAAAATTTTCAGGAAAAATGGATGTAACTAGACTATCTTAGTTTAAGCAAGAAAGGCTGAGAAAGACAACTGTTGTATATTCCATCTCATATATGGATCCTAGCAAATATGTGTATTTAGGTGGGAGGAAACTTGAGTAGCAAACATGAACTGAAAACTGTAATCAGGCCCATGTGACTGAAACAAAACTATATTCAAGGAGGGGGGTCATGAGTAAGACAACAGAACATGGTAGAAAAGAAGAAAATGGAGATAAAAAGATACAGTGCAGAAGAGAAAATCAGGGAAATGAATAGGGAGATGAATCAACCAAGAAGAAATGCTTATGGAAACTCATTAGTAAAAAGTAAAATTAAGGGGGAAATCCTTAAAAAGTGAAGGAAAGATGCCAGACTCTTTCTGTCTTGCAGAGAGGGCAGAGGGAGATCCAGACCAGCGGGCCTCTCCCTGGGGTTGGAGAGAGATGGTGGGTGTCAACCACCCAGCAGCCCCTAGCCACCTGGGGAAAACACATGCTGAGTTGGAAGCCTTGTCGAAGCAAGAAATCACTTTATTGCATCTGTCTGGGGCTTATATAGGGTTGTGAGAAGTGGGGTGGAATCTTGGAATGGAGTAGGTAGGGTGGGGAAAAAGGGCCCATAGTATTTTACCATGTTAGCAGAGGCTAGGCAGAGGCGGTGCTGAGCCAACCACATATGGAGCTTGTGGCCAGAGACAGGTCACCAAACTCTAGGAAAGCTTAGAAATTTACACTGGGCCTCAACCCCGCGGCCTTAGGCGGGCCCAACAGAATGAAAATGGAGTAGGTTATCACATATAGGACTGCATCCAAATAGTGGGGACACCTCAAGCCCGAGTCCTAAGGCATCTACACACACTGATATGACTCTATTTGTGATATTAACCTTCCACATTATTAGTTATTTTACTTGAGGCTGTGATGGGATACTTGACAGAAGGAGCATAAGGGGAGTTTTATTTTGGCTCTAGGTCCAGGAGATGCTGTTCATTATGGCAGAAAGGGCATGGGATCTCAAATAGCTTTGTCTGCAGCAGGAAAGCTTACAGGTGACCAGACATAGAGAAAGATTACCTAGTTATAACTCTCAAGCTTCAATTTCAATGGCTTATATCCACCAGGTAGTTCTTTTCACAATACTTAGAACCTCTCTCATGTTTGCTATTTCAGGTATATTTGCATATTATCAAAGTATTTTACAAATAATTCATATAATTCATGTAAATACAAGTGTCTTTTTGCTTTCTATTCCTTTTTATGTATATTTAACATGTTCTGAGAACCATTTGTCTTATACAGAACAATTCTAATGTGTTCTACTTAAGCATTTTGTTTACTGAGTATATAAATCTTCCTAAAAATAACTGAAAAGCTTTGTCTGCTTTACAAACTACAGATTTATTCATCTAGTAGAATTGAGTGTTTTCAGGAGCAAATGAACATTTATAAAATGGCCTGCTGAGAATAACTGAATCTTTTAACCATATAATTTGATGCTCTCTCTCTCTCTCTCTCTCTCTTTCTCTCTCTCTCTCTCTCTCTCTCTGTGTGTGTGTATGTGTGTGTGTGTTGGAAATCTGTAATTTTTCCCTTGAAGCAAGATTTTTTAAAGATTATTATCCAGTATTAGTCCATGAAAAATAATTATATTGGACACTAAAGCAGGATACTTAATGTGAATCAACTTTGCCGTCTTTTTTTTTTACTTGTTCTTACAGAACACTCCTGCTGTACCTGACTTCCTGAAGGCTACCAAACTTTTTTGAAGCCCAAATTCTTCTGCTTAGTAATATTCCATGGAGAATCCATAATGTCACATGCATGCAGACAACAGGAGAGATTTCTCCATACTCAAAACTGCTCGGGGGTGGTGGTAGTGTGTTCAATCCCAGTGTTCTATATCTAGCTATAATTGTCAATCCTTGACAATTCTAATTCAGAGCTTATATTATGAAATTTTCAATGCTGCTTCAACTTTCAGTTTATTATGATTTTAGACAAATATTTACTAGGCGATATTAAAGTGTGTTATTTAAAACTTTAACTTGATCCCTCTTTTCACATCACATTTTTCAGTGTTTATAATATAAAAACTATTTAGGACTGAGACTCTAAAGTCTTTTATTATTCTATGTACCTTGTCCAGTTGTTAGTCTCTTAATAGTCACCATGTCTTTGTTGAGGGTTGAGAGAAACATAAATAATAAAATGAAAATTTTAGAAAAGAAATAAAGTGTATCTTCTTAAGTGCCTGTTGGAGTCATTTTAATTATTTACACATAAATTTATATTTAAATTCAATAATAAGCATATACATTTTCTTTTGATAAGGGAAGGGCTTATTTCATATACAAATCTTAGGTCACACTCCATCACTGAAGGAAGTCAGGGCAGGAACTAAAGACAGGAACCTACAGACAAGAACTGAAGCAGAAGCCATGAAGGAACACTCATTGGTTTGCTATCCATAGCTTGCTTGGCCTATTTGTTTATACCACCCAGGACCATCTGCCCATGGGTGACACTTGCCACAAAGTGTATGTGTGTTGTGCTCTCACTAATCAATCACTAACCAAGAAAATACCCCACAGGTTTGCATACAGGCCAATCCATAATCATAACATTTTATTTAATGATTTCACAAACGTTAAACATTGATTTTCCATGAACGCAAAATATGGCTATTTGCTAAAATGAGATGCACATTTGTTCTAATCAGTTATTATTTGTCTTCCATGTATATTAAAAACATTCTTATATAGGAAAAATTAAAGCATTTATCACCATGATCCTGTATGTGTCTATGAACTAAGTCCATATTTTATTGTGTATACTAATGCTAATAATAAAAGGTGGCTATAACACACCTGATAAATATAGTCAGTTAGTTGGAATAGGTATAGTTCACCATAACCTTTGATTTACCATCTATTAAAAATTAATGGGAGCAGGTGATAGGTTAACATTAAACTTGTTACACACACAACATAATAAGAAATTAGAAAGGACAATTTATCTCATGCATAAAATATTTAGTAGGTCTCATTTTATGCTTTTGTTTTGTTTTTAAATTTCTCTGAATATCTAAGGAGTGATTGTCAATGTGGGATATTAATGTAGCAACACTAGTATCCCTTTGGAAGTTATCAGAGATGAAAATGTTGGGATAAAACCATTATACTGATGGATGTATAGCTGTGATGTATGAGGCTGAGCAATGTTCATTATAAGAAGCCACCCTGGATAGTGTCTTGTATGTTGAATTTGATGGTCAATAAGCTGTAAAATGGTGTACAGTTGGTGGTCTTTGTGTCTTCACCAATAATTTGAACTAATGTCTTTGCAAAATTACTCCATTTTGAAAGAAAATGTTATACCCTCTACCTCTATGTTACAGGAAAAGATGTGTAGTTTCTAAGGTGAAAATGATTGTAAAGACCATGGCCTTCTTATCAAAATAATCATTATTATGAAGTCATTTCTTGTCATTCCTTAGCATCTTTTCATGTTATCAACTATAGGGTAGCCTTTAAAAAATATTCTGATAAGGTAAATGTGAATGGGGTACTTAGAATCTGTATCTGATACATTGAAATCAAGCAAATAAAAACTCTTGCAAAGGGCAAAAATATGTTTAGCTTCCACTTGTCAGCTATTGAGTGGCACAAAAACTAAAATCAAAGTTTAGTAAGATAGCAATTGTCACACAGACACACAAAGCAGTTGTCTTTAAAAATGCGAAAGTTAAGGGACATTTTAATTCATATTCAGAAGAATGAAAGTTCTGAGCACTGACATGTGAATAATATAATGTGACCATTGCAATGATAGATTTGTTTGAGGAGACACTCAGGTGAATCTCAATTTTTCAGTGATTGTGTGATTTTAAGCTATATCCAGTGGTGAGTTGAAAGCTTGGCCACCAGTGGCATATACCTGTAATCCTTACTCCAAAGAGAATAAAATAGGAGTATTTGGAGTACGAAACCAGCCAGCGCTATGCAATGAAATCTTATCTTCAAAAAGACAACATGCAACTAGAGGGCTTTGTTTTATGTTCTAGACCTTTCCAATGTCACCCTCCCCATCTTTCATCTTAAGGGGAGTATGAGATAGTTTATGCTGGAGCCATTTTTTTTAATGACCATGGCTTGAAAACACATCTATAGGTTACTAAAAATTCAGTAATTGAACAAGAAAACAGTTTCATGAAATTTTATAATTTCATAAAGCAAAGATAGTCATGAATCAGATTAAGTTTAAAATAAATATGTGGTAGATACAACAGAGAGGCAGTTACAGCCAGATAAGGAAAGTTTTGTTATAGGCCCAAGATGTTACCTAAGGTTACTCTTAGCTTTTGCATTTGGGACCTGGTAGACTCCAAAATAAACATACCAAAATCATTTTATCAATTATTCACAGAATGTTAGTTCTCCCATAATAGTTAAGAATGGCCACTCCCAGTGGCAAGCTGCTCTATGATAAGTCTTTAGACTAGCATTCCAACCTATCCATAGCACTGTTCAGTTAGTCTTAGCTAACACAGATTCTTTGAATTTTTGTTCACACCAACATAGGTTATTGTGTGGGCACTGGCAGAACATGGACAGTCATGCTCCACTATCCCTTAGACTTTCAGCAGCTGCAAATAGCAGGACCCACAAGTGAGAATATTTTAGAAACAGTGCTCTATTTAACATATAATAAATTTAATATTTTTATACTTAATTCTTTACATTGTGATTCAAAACTTGAATAACAGTCTAGGAAAGGGTTAAAATTTATAAGGTTCATCGTAAATTTTACTTTAGAATTGACATTGACTTTAAGTTCTTCCCCAAGAAAGAACTTGGCATGGTGATCACACTTCTGTCAGTCATTGGGCACTATTTCTTAATAAGAGTTAGTAAGTATTCCTTTTGGGTTTCTTTTTTTAATTATTATGAATAAAATCATATTTTTAACCATGTATACCCTTGTTCAAACTCCCTTCCCCCTCCTGCCCCTATCGGTTACTCTCTCTTCTCCACTTCACTTTATCTCCTCACCAGAAAGGGCAGGAGGTCCCAAGGTCCCAATGTGGCTTAGTTCTGAAACACCTTTTGGGTTTCTTACCCTGCTTATTGTGGACACTTGCTATAACCTCCACTTTATACTTGGTATTCATTTTTTTTTCCATTTTCTTAGTGCATCAGTATCTTCCTCACTCAAACATTTTCCTCATGTCTGTGTTGGTTTTGTCTACTCTTGATCTATTTGAATAAGCAACACACACACTCTCACTACGAGGGTGAGAGAGAGAGACACAGAGAGATGTAGAGAGGGAGAAGGACAGAGGCAGATAGTCAGACAGACACAGAGACAGGTACTGGAATATGTTCTTAGCGTGGTCAGTGTTGAAAGGTGAAATTTAGTTCTGCAGGCGGGGAGCATTTAACGAATGGAGGAGCCCTAAAGAGGTAATGCAAAGTGACAGAAGCAGCCACACCCTAGACTGACTCAGATTCCAACAAGCATGCCTATCCTTCCTCTGTTCCAAGGAAAGAGAGCTGCGGAAAGCCACAAGTACCTTAAGCCACAGAGCAGAATGGTTCCCAGGTCCCAAGAGCACATGCCAACACAAGGTTTTCTATAATGATGGCTGTGTGGCAGAAGCTCAGGCTAAGCAAAGCCGACCCCCCCTTACACTTTTGCCCATCCGTGAACCTTGCCATCATCAAGAGCACTGGGACTAGCTTGATCCTTGGCAGCCCTGGAGAAGCTTTGAGGGAGACAAGTGTATCCACAAGCGCGTGTGTGCGTGAGGAGGAGAGCAAAGACGTGATTACTTCAGAATTTATTTAAGGGCCGGTGGAAACCACTGCAGCAGCTTCCAGGGGAAGCCCTTGTTCCAGAGGAAGAGGAGGTGGAGGCTGCCAAGGAGGAGGAGGGGAGGAGACACAGAAGGAGGAGTAGCAGCCGCTTGATGAGGCAAGGATGCTATAGCATCCTCACCCATTCCCAGCAGGTTGGTTCTGTTGGCCAACTGATGCAAGCAGATGAGTTGCAAGAGGGGCTGGGAGGAGAAAATTGGTGCTGGGGTAGAGTGGATGTGGGGAGGTGGTCTGGGGGCGGGAAGTGTGTGTGTGTTTCCCTTTTCAGAAAATAAAGGTCTCTAAGTAAAAGGCTACACCCTAGGATAGAAGTAGGATGCATATCCAGAGAAGACCTGTACTGCTTCTAGCATCCCTGGGGACTCACTTACTTTTAACCATCAAACTCCCAGCAATTACCACAAACTCCACAGTGACTCCAGGTGGGATACTGGGTGGATAATTTCCCTTCCAGATAGATAACTTCTCATACTTCATCCCGAAGTTCATGTTAGAAAGGGACGCTTCTTTACACGCTGGGTGGCCCAGGAGACCGCGGGGAGCAAGTTGTGCTAGGTTAAGTTTCTGAAAGTCAGATCCAGTTCCGGATTACCAGCTCTCCGCCCCGGGGCTCCTGCTGCACGCTCGAGCTGCGCTGCTGGGCTGCAAAGGGGCCGCGGCTGCTTTAAGAACCGCCTCCCCCTCTCTTCCCTTTGACAATGGTCTGAACCGAGCTCTGCTTCCCAAAGCAAAATTTGTAATATGCCATTTTTCCGATGGACCCTTCTCCTTTTGGCTGCTGACGGAGCCACGGGAAGATGCCGAGTGGCTGCCACGCTACGGAGCCGGAGCACGTTCCAAGAGAATGCTGGGGCTCGCGAGTGTCTAAGCAGCCTTTCTCCTCCCGTTGCTAGGGAAATGGTCCAGGACTGCTGGGTGTGAGCCTCACCTCTCCTCCAGCTGAGACTGCGGTTGTCAGTGATCCATTGAAGAAACCGGACCTGAAATAAGAGACATTAGGTACAGAAACTGTATTCGAGCTGCATGATTTCTCTTCCGCTTTTTTTTTTCTTTTTTTCTTTTTTTTTTCTTTTTTCTTTTTTTTTTTTGACCACCTCCCCAGCCCCACCCCGCCCCCAGGGAAGAGGAGATGCAAAGTCCTCCTTATGGGTTACTGTTAGTTACCTTTGCTTATACCCATCTTCTCCATCTCCGATTTCTCTGCCTCCTGCCTAGCTGGCTCTCTCCTGGGGCACATGAGCAATTTTAGTGTGGAAATTATGAAGTCAACTTCTTTCGGGGTGGTGGAGGTGTGGCTGAACAGTAACTTGTCCAGCAGTGTGGGGTGAGCTCGCTGTTCGGTCATCTGAACCGGCACTAAGGTAGAGAAAGTGAAAAGGCTTCCATTAGAGGTGGTAGGAATATTTCCTGAGGACAGGGGATTTCAAAGAGTTAAAGAGGAGGAGGAATATTCGTGTAATGTAATCAGACAATGGCTAGGCTTTCTCTTACTGAATTACTCCTTGCCGGTTAGCATAGATGGATCAGGGAGGATTCTGAAGACTAAGCCTTTGCGAGGAAACTTACTACAGAGAATGACTGCTTCTTTGCCTGTAGTCGTGCATAAATTCTAGCTATACAATTAAATGAAGTCATTAACCTACAGAAATAAAAGTCTTTGGGGATATTCTTGTCTGAACAGGTATAGATCATAAGAATATACAGTATTAAGGAACACATTAGATCTCAAAATCTTTGCTGAATAACTCCACTGGGTGTTCAAAACTTTTATTTTGGAATCTAAGAGATTTAGAAGACAGTCAAGGTTATACCCTGACAGCATGGGATTTGGTTTTCTTGGTATAAAATTATTGAGGCTAAATTTAAGCACTGAGATAATTAAACCAATCAGGGTTATTATTTTTTTCTCTCTTAAAAATAAAATTTGCATTGCCTGAAACTGGGTCCTGGAACCTTCAGTAGTCTACTGATCAAGTCATCTATATCTAGATGAAGCTAATAAAATTATATTTTACATTGGCTTGAGGGAGGGATGGCAAAAATACCTCAGCAAACTGTGTGTGCTGACTCCTTTCTCAGTAATGGTGCAATGTTTTCATTTTTAGTTCCAAAAATGACTGTAAAAGCAAAATGTGATATATCTGGGTGCAATACACAAGATGCTGGATGACTACGTTCCAGATATTCATGCTACAAAATATTCTTTTTGAGTTTTTAATTACTCCTGGTATACTCAAAATGTGCAGCTGTGCATTTAGAAATGGTTGCACTCTGTTTTGAGAAACATACAACAATTTTATAGCTTATATCAGAATCTGGCGTCTAACATAATAACTAACTCAGTAGCTTTGGTATTTGTAGATTTTTTTATTTCAAATTTAGAAGACTCTAGATTTACTCATTTAGATTGATTTGGAAGAAAGTGAAATGCATTCATTTTATTTTCTAAGTAATTTTGCATAGTTTGAAATTTATAAATTGAATTTGGAGAGTTTAGAAATATCTGCTAGAATTATAGCAATAGGCCTTGTAACATGTGTTTTAATGTTCAATATAGTTTCTGCAAGGATAAATGGTAACCAGTTTGTAATAGAGAACATGTTTATATTTTCATAATAATCCTTTATATATTTCACTATGTGTTCTCTATCAGGAAGCATAAAGGGGATAAACAAATATTTATTCTGTTTATTTTATAAAAAAAATATACATTTTATAAACTGATTGTCATCCTGAATTTGGGAAATGGAACATAAAGTTTTGAAAGGCAAACCAACTTGTTCCAATTCACATGCTTCAGGAGTGGGATGGAACAGAGTTATTCAAGGTGTAGAATAGACAGATTTTTCCTAATGTCCTCCTCATAGAGTCTTCTGGCTGACCAACTCCATGGTCACCTTTTTTACTTATCTGAAAATCTCAAGTTTGTGACTGTCCAAAGTCTTCTGCTAATATTAAGAGTTAGAACACTAGCAGTATGCTTTTTTATGTGAAGTAGATGCTTGGAGAAATGAAGATGGTTAAACTCTTCTTGGAATTTAAAGTTGTTAGTAGTAGCTTCTCTTTTTTAAAGGTATGATTTAAAATGCAGATGGTAAAAAATTAAAATAAAATGCAGATTGTAGAGCATTTAGATAACCATATTTCATGTCACAATTTGTTCTGGTCCTTTTTATTAACCTTCATTGTCAAAAATAAACACATAGGCTCAGGGTCATGTCTTTGAGGATGTCACAGTTGTTCCATGTGAGGATGTCACAGTTGTTCCATGTGTGAATGTCACGCATGGCATGTGAACTAATCCTTTCAAATAAGCTCAATGTGTTGCAAAGTTTTAATTTTGTTTTCAATTACTGGAAAGAGAATTTATAACATTTAAAAGGAGGGTGCTGTTAACAGTTAGGATAGTTCATGAATAAATATCAAAATGATAAAAAACATAAGATATAAATTAAGTAGCAAATGGGAGTCATAAATGTGAAAGTCTTGTGAGTGTGCATGTAAAAACATTTTATAGATCTGTTCTGAAACTTACTTTAGGGTAAATATAAAATAAATGAGTCATATTTCTGTCTTTGGATAGCTCAGCATTTTTAGTGATGAACACAGTTTCAAAGTATTTTGAATTATTTTAGAAATTTCCCTTTTTTTCTCTTTTATTTACCCTACATTACTTGTCATAAAGCAAGTTTCTTTCATTTTTATAATTTTTTTGTCAGTTTCCAATGGGCCAATACAAAATAGTTCACATATAATTAAGTTTTCCTTCTTAAAAACCAAATTTACATTAAGAATCACATATGAGGTAATTAAATATTGAACCATTAAATCTTGACATTTTATTTCAAAATATCACCAGAACTAGTTTCCCTAAGGATATATATGTGGACAAAAAAATGAATTGACCTTTCATTATCAAGTCATGAGAAAGCTTTGGGAAACATAACAAAACTGATCTTTCCTCAAATCAGGCTTTCCAGTTAGACATTTAAACAGACACAGAGAGAGAGAGAGAGAGAGAGAGAGAGAGAGAGAGAGAGAGAGAGAGAGAGAGAGAGAGAGAGAGAGACACAAAGACAGAGAGACAGTAGAGAGACAGAGAGAGATGGAGACAGAGAGGAAGAGATACAGAGACAGAGAGATACAGAGATGGAGAGAGAGAGAGAAGGAAATGAGATAGTTTCTGGCTTTTAAAGATGCCACATGTGACAGAATAATGTTACATGTCAATGTCTGTATTGTCTACTTTGAATCAAATTAATAAATATTTTTAAAAGAATTCAGTCCATTTTTTTTCCATGCCTGAGAGTTTGAGATTAGCAGCTGAGATGCAAAGTTACTGAATTTGGTAATATAATTTGCTGCAATCTGTTTTGTGGAATTTTTGAAAGAGTGTTAGTTTGTAATTGTCTGAGTGGGAACCAGACACTGCATCTAAGTAGGAAGCTGACTGTAATTAGCAGTATAATAATCAAGACAAATCCATGTGCCTCAGATTAACTCTTAGAGTTTGTCTAATTCAATCTGAATCATTTATCAAGTCTGTGCACAGTTCTGAAAGACAGAAGATGAAAATAAATAAAAAGACCACATCAGAAAAATCATTTTTTATGAGAAAATCTGTTGAGAAAGTAAGAACATATCAGTATATTATCTAAAATGGTCAATTATTTGGAATTTTCTGATTGAAACAGTGAATATTAGGTCATTTATCTTCCAGTCATTAAAAAATTGTATAGTTCTTACTCATCTAAGCACAGGGATGTATTGTCTATTGGCAAATAAGGTACAGTTATGTTCATTATAAGACATTTTTAAACTTTCAGAGGTGGAAGGGAATTCAATGAGTGGTTATCCAAAGGATGTGTTTGGTGGGTGGAGCATTATTGCTGGGGGAGGGGCACCATTGAAAATAAATTTTACTAAATTGTTACTAATTTTTACTAGTTGTTTGCCTCAAATTTCCCTTTATGTTCTTTCAGCAATGATGTGTGAAGTGATGCCCACAATTAATGAAGATACCCCAATGAGCCAACGGGGGTCCCAGAGCAGTGGCTCTGACTCAGACTCTCATTTTGAGCAACTGATGGTCAATATGCTGGATGAAAGGGATCGTCTATTGGACACACTTCGAGAGACCCAGGAAAGCCTCTCGCTTGCCCAGCAAAGACTCCAGGATGTCATCTATGACAGAGATTCTCTCCAGAGACAGCTGAACTCAGCCCTACCTCAGGTAGGCTTCAGTACAGAGTTTCCTGTCAAAATGAAAAATAGAATGAGTTCTCAATAGTATTTACATCATGTTCATTCCTATAACTACTTTTCTATTGAATATATAATTTGCATTTTGGATTAAAATGTATAATAAATTACTAATGAATATCAAAGTTTGCCTTACATAAAAGTTACAGTGTGTGTGTGTGTTACATAAAAGTTACTCTGTGTGTGTGTGTGTGTGTGTGTGTGTGTGTGTGTGTGTGTGTGTGTGAAGTATTAGTGACTGCCTGGGCCTTGGTTTCTTGAAAATTCCAAGTTTATGTTTTGTTGGAGATAGAAAAACATCTCTTTATTAGCCATAATTTAAGAATGAGAGATAATCCTGTCTTCAAAGGTTAACCTTTTTTTTTCTTCTTTATTTTGTATTTATCAAAAAAACAGTAAAAAGAATTTAAAAAAGCCGAAGAGTTAACAATAACTATGCAGAGGATAATACTCATAAGCATGGCTTATCAAGGGTGGAAATGCAAATAAGATTACTACACATATATTTTCTTTGTGTTCAGCTTTCCCTCTGAATTTTTTTTTTCCATCCCTGTATATCCTTATTGAAGGTCTCTTCCCCCTCCCACCACATCTGATCATTTTTCTCCTCTGCAACTCCCCATCCCCTCCCTTGGCAGGGAGCAGACAGTCCTATGGTCACACTGGCCCAATAATGCTTGGATCAGTCTTCACTCCCGGCCAAATCCAGTTTTGTCCCCCCTCCCTCAAGAGTGAGTCAGGTGTTCCTATAGGTGGACTGGGGTTTGAAGGGTCAGTCCAGGGTGTTTCTGATCCCAAGCTGTTCAGTGGTTGTGGTTTGCTGCTTGGGCATGTTTGGCTTTTCTTCTTGTTTGTTTGTTTAGAGACCACTAGTGAGTGAGTACATCCCCTGCTTATCTCTCTGAGTTTGTGATACTTCGCTCAGGAGGATATTCTCCAAATCCATCCATTTGCCTGTGAATTTTAGGATATCATTTTTTCTTACTGCTGAGTAGTATTCCATTGTGTAGATGTACCACAGTTTGTTAATCCATTCTTCAGTT
>PVIH01006088.1:0-115510 GCA_004025045.1 Sigmodon hispidus
AGGGGGAAGGGACCTTGAATAAGGATATACAGGGATGGAAAAAAAAAATTCAGAGGGAAAGCTGAACACAAAGTAAATATATGTGTAGCAATCTTATTTGCATTATCACCCTTGATAAGTCATGCTTATGATTTTTATCTTCTTTATAGTTATTGTTAACTTCTCAGCATTTTAAATTCATTTTACTGTTTTTCTTGATAAATACAAAATAAATAAAGAAGAAAAAAAATAAAAAAAAAAAAGATCCCGAGCATCTATATAAAATGCAGAGCCCAAATGGCGGAGCCCACCTGAAATACCAGGGCTGGGGAGGTAGGAAGGAGGGTGAACCCCTAGGGGCTTGCTGGCAAGTCAGTCTAGTTGTGAGCACTATGTTCTATGAGAGACCCTATCTCAAACAATAAGGTCGAGAGTGAGTTAAAAAGCAATGTCAGCTTCTGGTATCTACACGCACCCATGTGTGCTTGTGGCAACATGTACCTGTGCATACATACACATACATGCACAAACAGACATGATACAGTCTTTACTTATTGATTGTAGCTAGAGTTTTGTTGTTTTCAAATCATGAAAACTGATATGTTTAGCTATACTACTCTGGGCACATAGCAAAAGAACTCTTTTCCTATGCAGAGATGCTTGCACAGCCATATTTACCGCTACACTACTCACAATAACTAGGAAATGGAACTAACATAGATGTTCATCAACTGATGGATGAAGAATGAAAAGGTGGTTCCTATACACAAATGTCGTCTTTGTTCTGCTCTCGAATGAAAATTTCGGGGAAAGAATGGAGCTTGAAAATATCATACTGAGTGAGGTAAGCTGGGTCTAGAAAGACAAATGCTGTATGTTCTCTCCTTCATGTCATTTTCAGCTTCAAAATTTTGGATTTCTGTCTTAAATTGGAGTGGCAGTTGAGAGGTCTTAAAGGTAAGAGTCTTAGGGTTTCTATTGCTGTGATGAGACACCATGACCACAACAACTCTTTTAAGGAAAGCATTTAATTGAAGTGGAGGCTTACAGTTTCAGAGGTTTAGTCCATTATCATCATGGTGGGGAGCATGGTGACATGCAGGCAGATATGGTAATGGCTACATCTTGATCAGAAGACAACAGGAAGTGGACTGTGACACTGAGTGAAGCTTAAGCAAAAGAGACCTCAAAGCCTGCCTCCTACAGTGACAGACTTCCTCCAACAAGGCCACACCTACTTCAACAAGACCACATCTCCCAATAGGACCGGCTACTCCCTATGATCTTATAGAGGCCAATTACATTCAAACAACCACAATAAGGGAGTTAATAAAGGATATGTGATATGAAAACAGGGGAGAGACCGGTGAGGAAAGGTTTAAAAGGGGATAGAGTGGATGGAATGGGGAAGGGTGGGAGTGGGTTATCCAAAAAGCACATAGAGCTATTACTTTATAAGATTACTAGAAAGTGTAATTTTTTTGAAACAAGATGTTATATAGCCCTGGCTGGTCTGGAATTTACTATGTAGACTAGAATGGCCTTTTTATCTTCCTATATGGTTTATCTTCCTATCTCTGCCTCCCAAATGCTAGGATTAAAGGCTTGTATTACCACACCTGACCAGCTTGAGCATATATTTTTTAAGAAAAGAGTTTGAATGAAGGTATTGTGCATTGTTGAATAATATGCTTTTTTCAGAAGCTGCAGGTTTTAAAATAAAAACCCTAGAGCCAGGTATGGGACACTTCCCTATGAGTTATTTCCTCATTAGACTCCCAGAACAATACAGGATCTTGCCATTTGCTCTTAGTTGCATTCTGAAATTTTATGGTAAGACTCTATTGGTACATTGTACATTTTGGATACAAGACCCAGGGAAACCAAACTGGACCCTTCCCCTTCCCACCATTTGCAGTATATGAGAACAGTTACAGGCTACAATGACTGCTTAAAGCTTGCTTCAAATGACTCTGATGGTGCTCCATCAATTTATACAAAATAATAAAGGAGATAACAGAATCTTAGTTCACAGGTTTCACTCCTACGAAGAGGGTATTCTGATTTCTATCTCATAGATGGTGAGACTGCAGGCAAATGCAATTAAACTACCCCAGGCCACAGAGACATAAAAGGCAGAGATAGTTGGAGCCCTGGGCAGTCTTGTTTGTCCCATTCTGTTCAAACCCTTTGTCCTCGTAGTGCTGCACAGTAAAAGGTTGTGAAGAAGGAAAGATGGAGTGAAATGGCGGGGCTGTAGGATGCATTCCTCCTCTGCAGCAAGGCTCCCCGTTTACACAAATGCTCCTTGTGATACGGGGTGTGGAAGCATTGCTAACAATATGTGCTAGGTTTAAGAAGAACTGCTAAATAAAATGTTTTCCAAAGATTTGCATGAAACATCAGCTGGGTTTTGATGCTCGCTGGTTGTTTAAAATGTTTATTCATGTTGAACAATGTTTATTTATTGAAAGTACCATCTATTTAAATCAAATTATCTCCATAGCTGAATATTTATATGAATGCTTTATTGAATATTCCTAAACATTTGCCTAAACCACAAACGATTTATTCACAGTTATAAATGTTCACTACTTTCGAGTAAGAAAAAAAAAATTGCTTGTAAGGCGCTCAGAAGCAAATTGACATTTCTGCAGTTTGTGAACATCTGCGACGCTTTCTGCATGTTAGCCATCAGATTCCTGCCTTGGAAAATGGCTAGATATTCTAATTATTTATGTTCAATAAAATATTAAAAAATTTACATAGCATCTCTTTTACTGTGTCATATAACAGCAGCAACACTTGGCTTTGGGACAAGCCAATAGATGGATTTTGAGATTTTTCAAGCACCTCAGCTTTATGCAGGCATTTAATTAGCTGAGACTCCATTTATTTCACTGTACACTACAGCACCATGAACATTAGGCCTTAAATAACCCTGGGCTTAACAGATGCCAGGATGAGGTGTGGAAAAAAGCAATAACCAAAGTGATGTAGTGCTTCACAGTTTTATTCGATGTACTGATGGTTCCGAGGAATTGGGTTTGGAAAGCTCACTGATATCAATAAAGGATCATTGACTCCTGATCTATGGATAGCACCTCGTATTCATCTCTCTTAGAAGTTGAGTGGAATGGAAATCTGAAGGTCTCGTCATGTGGAACTGGGTGCCAAGGCAGAGTGAGTACCTGGGTTCTAGTCCCCTTCATCCTCCAGATGTGATTCTGTGACTCTAAAATCACAGAGTGCAAAGGTTGAGAAGGACCTTGGTGTGCTCCTCTTTCTGCTTCTCCAGTTATTATTACTGACATCACTATTGTTTGCACTGCTGAACCCGGAATGGATGTTACAGGATTCTAGGCAAATGATCTACCACCAAGCCACATTTTCACTCCTGATTACTTGTTCGTGTTTTCTCGGTGAACGCCAATCTTCTTTATCATCATCGTCATTGTCATCTTTGAGACAGCATCTCACTATTCCAGCCCTGGCCTGGAATTCTCTGTGTAGAATGAGTTGGTCTCATATTCACAAACAACTTCTTGCCTCTGCCTCCTGAGTTCTGATATTAAAGACATGAACTATTATGCCTTATTTTTGAGACAAATGGGGCTTCTGTTAGTATTTTGTGTATGGAAGAACTCGCTAGCACGTTGCCAAGAGCCATATTAGGTTTATTAAAGGAACGGGTGGGGGAGGGGGAAGAGAAAAAGAGAGGAGGGGGGAGTAGAGAGCAGAGAAGGAGAAAAAGAGTCTCTCATGTCTTTAAAGGGAAATCATGCAGACATGCCCTAGAGAGGCTCCTCAGAGCCTCTCCAGGCAGGGGCGTGGCACAACAACTAACAATCCCCAATTTCAAGGAACACCTAAATAGACACATTTATTCACAATGTTTCACCAGTTCTCTGAGCACACTTTAGTCCAAGCAAGTTAACCCATAAAATTAACCATCGCATCTGCATTATGAGTTGCATCCTGTTGATATCCTCAGATATCAGAGATTATGGCTATTTTGAAAATGGGGTCTTATCAGAATAATGGAGCCAAAATGAAATTGTTAGGGTCAGGCCCTGAGAGAGAAGGATGAAAATAGAAACCAGCCCACACAGAGAGGAAGTGATGTGCATAGACACAGGGAGACTGCTGTGTGAAAATAACACTCAGGGGAAGGCAACCATAAGAAGCTAGGAGGAGGCAGTGAAAGCGTGTTCTGTAAATTCAGAAGAGCACTCGGCCCTACCGACATCTTGATTTTGCATTTCTTGCCTCCAAAACTGAGACAACAAATGTCAGTTGCTTTTTAAGGCACCCAGTGTGTTGTTACAGCAGCAGGAGAAAGCTTGATAAATTTTTTCTTTTCTAATGTGTGTTATATAACAAACATCTTCAGATATCCTTCTGTGAGCGTCCACACTATCATCCAGAAATTCCCTTCCCACCAAAAACATTCACATCCCTGTCTTCATGACTCAAAGATAATGACCTCTGTGTATAATCTTTTCAAAGTATACTATCAAGAACTTTCAAGCTTTTTAAAAAATGAAGCAACTTCAACTTGTCAGGAAAAATGAAAAAGATGTTTCCCCCACATACTTTTACTTGACAAAATATTGTTGCTATTTGACAGCCGCCCTATCTCCCAACTCAAAGCAGATAGGAAGAAACAATCAACTCTAAGTTCTCCAAACAGAAGAATCTGACTGCAAAACTATGTGACACTGACTTCCCCCTAGGCTTCTAGGAAAGAGTGTCCCACATATTGAAAGCTTTATGTAGTTTTATATCAAATACAAAGTCATTGCTTGAAACAATAAAACCCTTTCAAAAATGTACACAGGGTATTTTTCATTTTTGCATAGTGGGTAAATTAATTAGATTAAAAACATTAAAAGTAAAGTAAGTGATATAAGCATTGAACATGGATATTTTGTTGGAGTGGGGCTGAAGAGATGGTCCAGCTGTTAAGACCTCTGCTGTTCTTTCAGAGAACCATGGTTTGGTTCCCAGCATCAGCATGGTGGCTCCCTGTAACATGGTTCTTGGGGATTCGATGCCTTCTGGCCTCTGTAGGCATGGCATGCATGTGATGCACTTATATATAGGCAAACATTCATTTGCATAAAATAAAATATATTAGGAAAATAATATTTTGGGGCTACAGAGATGGCTCAGCAGTTAAGAGCACTTGCTGAATGAGGGCTTGATTCCTAGCCCCCAAATAACCTTCTGTAACTTCAATTCCAGGCAATTCAATACCCTCTTCTGATTTCTGAGGGCATGCATATGGTATGAATACATACACTCAATCAAAACAGTCATATATAGAAAATAAAAGTAAATAAATCTTAAAAAAGATTTTTTTTTTTTGGAAAGAAAACTAAAGTCATTGGCACAGGGCATACTTTTGAAGTTCAGAGAAATGATTTTTTTCCAAGTAACTCATTTGTTTGAACTAAGTTGTTTTTGCCTGGCTTTTTATTTGTTGGATTTTAGGGTTTTTTTTTTTTTTTTTTTTTTTTTTGAGGGTTGTTTGAGATGCTGGGGATTGAGTCCATGGCCTGGCACATGCTAATAAGCACATTTCTACCCTGAGCACAGTCCAGTCTTTGGCTGAGTGCTATTTGTTCAACTACTTATTGCACAAATTCTACTCGTTCTTATAATAAAAACCTGGAGACAGATATTGGGGAAAAGCTGAAATATCAGAGAGAGAAAGAGGAACAAACCACAGCTGCTTCTCACCTAGCTGCTCCTCACAAATCCTCACAATGAGACTGCTGGCCTCTGAGTCCTTAGCGGAAAGGAGCTCAGGCTTGGGGCTGAACTCATGCCTCCTCTTTCTCTGCCCAGCTATCTCACTTCCTCATTCAATTTTCCTAGCACTAGGATGAAAGGAGTGTGCCACCACTGCCTGACTCTGTTTGACCTTGAACTCACAGAGATCCAGAGGATCTCCGCCTCCTTGGGTGCTGGGATTAAAGGCATGAGTCACTACTACCTGACCTTCATGGCTAACTGTGGTTTGTCTCTGTCTTCTGATTTCCAAGCAAACTTTATTAAATACACAGTATATCACCACAACTGAGAGTGACTGTGCCAGGAGCCTGTTTGGTTTCATGCAGTAAAACCAGAAATCCAAGCATGGATTAATCCCAGCACTTGGAAGGCAGAGTTAGGTAGATCTCTCAGACTGTGGGAATGATGTGATAACCCCCTCCTATTTCTGTTGTCATACTTCCCCTACCAAGACCAACTATATCCTCTGGAACTGTGAGCCAAAGTTACTTAATAAATAGAAATTGAGCCAGGCAGTGATGGCAAATACATGCCCTTAATCCCAACACTCTGCAGGCAGAGTTAAGTGGATCTCTGTGAGTTCAAGGCCAGCCTAAATCACACAGCCTTAGTAAAGAATTAAAATTTGTTAAAATTAAATTAATTCTCTGTGTCTCTAATGCTGTCCTGGGACATCCGAGACTGCACATATATATTTATTCACTTATTCTGTGTATGTGTGTGGGCATGCACATGCCTTGGTGTGCCTGTGGAGGTTGGAATACAACCTGCAAGGGTTGGGTCCCTTTTCTACTTTGTGGGTCGGTCCCAGGGATCCAACTCAGGTTGTCAGGCTTGGTAGACACCTTAATCTGACACATCATCTCAATTTCCTCTTTAAGTGGATTTTGTTGGGCATTCTGTTCAAGCAAGGAGACATGTAACTAGAACAAATATCTAACAAATCTCTTTTGTATCTGTATCCTGTTGCTTCTGTTTTTCCAGAGAGTTCTGATTATGTATCTTTTTGCCAAACACAATCTGAAGGGATTGGAAGTGTTGTGTCCAGAGCTCGGCCTACAGAGAGACAACCAAAGCCAGAAATGTTGGGAATGCAAACAGCAAGGTTTATTGGCAACACAATACAAGCCAGGCAGGGAGCAGACTTCAAGCTTCTGTGACAACAGAGCAGGAAGTAGCTGATGCCCTTAACTACAAGGTTTTTTTTTTTTTTTTTTGGAAAAAGCTACATCAAAATTGGTTGCTTGGAGGTACAGTGCTGACATGCTACTGATTGGCTTAGGGTCTTTCTGCCCCACAGTATCTTTGGACTCCACCAGGACCTTATCTGGGGTGGCTGGTTTTTTCCCAGAACTAGTCAAGTGAGAATCTATTCCTTTCCCAGACCTGGGCTAATGTCTTGGCTGATCTCTGGGCAGGTATTCTTCTCTCAGAACTGGGGAGGCCCCCTGCTAGGTCTATTCTTTTAGGACACTTTCTTTTCCCAGGACAGATCAGGCATGACTATTCTTCTCCCAGACCTGGGCAGCACCCTCCTTGCCAGAAATGAGAAACTAAACTTTATTTTACGTTTTTATAAAATAGCTACTAGAATGTAAAATGGGGTCTCTTGAGCTAAGTTTTCTCTCTTCAGGAAGATTCTTGTAAACAATTTCTTTTTAAGAAATATTTTTATTTTATTTTATTTATTTATTATGTGTACAGTGTTCTATCTGCATGCATGCCTGCATACCAGAAAAGGGTACCAGATTACTGGAGTTTTGGAGCAGGAAATCGATAAGTGTCCAGGATGCATTTTACTGTAAGGGTTTTACTTTTATTGTAGCATTCTCTTTCTTACCGCCCCACTCTGACCCTTGTCTAATTGCAATCAGACTCCATCCATGCCTCCATCTAGTAGCCTCTCATTCTTAGTTTTTCCACCTCCCCACTTCCCAACATGAAGGCTAGGTTGTGAAGTCCAGTCCCTGGATAGATCCACAAAACATTCCCTAACCTAAGGCCCAGGGAACACTGCAGAAGAAAGGGTGAAAAGATGGCAAGAGCCAGAAGACCAGGGAGTTGTTGTGAGATTGTGTGTCCTACTATCAGAAGTGATATCCATAAAGTCTCAGCAGTGTGACCACCCAAATGTGAGCTGAACAAGGAAGACACCAATGAGCATATGAAACTATATGGGGAAAAGCCCATGAGGTTTCAACCCTTCCCAAAGAAGTCAAAGCAACTTAGGGAAGCTGGGAGTGGTAGAGGTGGCTCCCCTCCTTAGGGAAGAACACACCAATTGGTTGTCTAGTGCCAAATGGTCCATCCTGAAAACATACATACATATAATAACATTATATAGGTGTAACAGGTGGAATATATCTGTGGATAAACATATGTATATGCATGTGATAACAATGTGTAAAAAAGAGGCTATGAATTTGAAGGAGACTAGAGAGGGATGTATGGGGTTTATGGAGAGGAAAGGGAAGAAAGAAATGTAATTATATTGATCACAAAAATAAAAATCTGGGGGCTGGAGAGATGGCTCAGAGGTTAAGAGCACTGACTGTTCTTCTGGAGGTCTTGAGTTCAATTCCCAGGAACCACATGGTGGTTCACAACCATCTATGATTCTATGATGACATCTGTACCCTCTTCTGTATACTGTATACATAATAAATAAATACATCTTTAAAAATTAAAAATAAAAACCCAACTATTTAAAAAATGCAGTTAGGTTTCAAGATGTCCCTGCTCTTGCAATAGCTCTGATCATGCTAAGCAGCTTGAATGAAAATCATCAGGTTACATATGACTTGGAAAAAAAAAGACCTAAAAATAGAAAGCTACTAGCTACGAAGAGTTGGCTTCTGACATTCTTTGGCTTATGGCCGCATCCCATTCATTTCTATTTCTGTGATCACGTTTTTCTTCTATCCTGAATTATATCAGATCACCTGCCTCCTAAGGGCACGTGTGATTCATTTAAGGCATACACAGAATGGCTCCCCCGACTCAAACTCATTAATCAATCTATGAAGCCTTTGTCATATAAGATACCATTTACTGTTCCACAGATTTGGAGACACATAACTTTTTGAATGTCCTCCCTCAACCTTCCAACAGACAAAAATATACGAAAGGCATGCAATTCTCTGAGTCAAGCAGAGACTCTCCCACTGAGCTGGCTTGCAGCAAAGTGTGAATCCTCTCTCTGTGTTTTGCATTCTCCTGGCCAGTGATGTGCTAGCAGAAGGAATTCAAACTTGATTTCATGTTGCCTGAGGCCTCTGACTTTTAAGTAAAGCCACAGTTAGCAACAATGGCAGACTAGAGGATTTTGATTAATTGCCTCAGCCCCCAGAGGTAAACTGAAGGGCATGTGTTAGAATTGGGTGTCTCTGTGAAAGAGAAATGTACTCTGAATTTGAGACTCAACTTCCTCCCTACACCATGTGGGTCCTGGGCATGGAATGTAGGTGGACAGTTTCTGTGGCAAGCATTCCTACTGGTGCAGCCATCTTGCTAGCCTGAGAAATAGACTGTATTCTTCCTTCAACTTTAGGATGTCCTATTTGCTTTGGATTCAAGGACAGCAAAGTTCTGACTGCAGTGGGGTTCCAAATCCTCATACTAATTCTGAAGTTCTTTCTGCTCAGCTGCGGAATAAAAGACAAACCCCTCAAGGTTCTGGTACCCCTATTTTTTTTTACTGCCTGGAGGCCTCAGGGAAGGACCACATCACAAAGTATGTTTGTAGTAGGACTGTGTTCTGGTTCATTGTAAATAGTTGTCCCTCCTACTGGTTTAATAAAATTGACTGAAGGCAGACAGGAAGGGTGGGTGAGGCTACCAGACTAATAAAACTTTAGGAACAGGAAGAGCTGAACAGAGATGCCAGGGGGACCAGTGGGGAAGCCAGCAGCTGAAGAGGACAACTATGCTGCTGCTCTGAGTAAAGGTACCGAGCCACATGGCTGAACAAGATAAGAATCATGAGTTAGTTTAAGAGCAAGAGCTACCTAGCAATATACTAGAGCCATAGGCAGATCAGCATAAAATTAATACAAGCGTCTGTGTTTCTGTGGGACAGCGGGTCAGAACCTTAGGGCTAGGCTGGAAAGACCGGACCAGAAACATAATACTATATATGCTCAATTGAGCTGGGCCCTAGGTGGGTTCAGTGTTGTGTGGGCCACTGGGGGCCCAATGTGGGAGACTTTGGGATTTCAAGCCTTTGTTGAAGTCTGTTGTGACTTGTTGAAAGCCTCAGGAAATCTGATGACCTCATCTGCAGCCCTGAATTTTGTCAGTGTTTGCTATTGATAAGGTTTTGTGTGTTCGTGTGGGATAGTGTAATTTAACAAGGGTTATTGGTTTTATCCCAAAGGGGCTTCTTTAATCAGGCTGTCATCAAATAAGGCAGGGCTCTGACATTCAGAACAGGGCTAGAGCTTCAGTTAGAGCCCAACTTTGAGTCACTAAGGACCTAGGAAGTAACTTTCCTGTATCTAATTAGCATTTACATTTGAATTAATCAATTTGGTTCACAGCATGGAGAATGTCCCCTTTACTGTACCTTTTCCAAACAGGAATCACAAAAGCAGTGAGAGTTATCAGTATGTTATCAACAAAATTAACAATCATCCCTCCCCATCTTGCCCAGTGTTACTTCCCAGGGTTCCCCTTCTTCCTTCTATCCCTGGGAAGTCACTTAATTCATTGCTTGGGGTTATGTTTATCATGAAGCTAATACCCCTTGATTCATTATACAGAGTATCCAAATATTGCCTTTCGAGGGCGGTTGCACTTTCCCAGGTGTATCCTATTTGGATTAATTACGGTCAATCATTGCCTTACTGCATTCTGGACACGGTTTCCATTTGAGAAATGTAACAAGCAAGGACACTGAGAATGGTATATGAACTGCAATTGCACTCAGGCTGTGATCCTGGGAGACTCTGGTGCTTTACCTCTGACAACAGATAATAACCACAATAAATAAGTGGATGGAGAGGGTTATCTCTGTTTTAAGTTCTCTTAGTTTCTAAATCATTGACATCTGCTACTGCAAGAAAAGTGCAGTCAGTGATGGATGGACAAAGTGAGCCAGTGAGTATTGGTGAGACTGAGACTCCTAAGTTGGTTTGAAATTGTGCACTGATCTCTCCTGTTGACCCTGGAATTCACTGCTGTACTGTTGCTGAGTCACAAACACCTGCTGTCTATAACAGGACCCTTTAAAGTATCTGACATTGATTTGACAAACTGTACTCAGCTGATGCACATCAGGGAAACCCTCCTAGCATGAGGTCAAGTTCCCCCCCCCCACGGCAGATCCAGAGCTCAGAATTGGGAGGGTACAGTTGAATTCAGTGGAGGATCTAAGTTGTAAGTTGTCCTATGGGGCGATTTAATGAAGACTTGCTGGTGGGGGTTGGTTCTATTTTCATGTCTTTTGGTTTGTGGGGGCAGAGGTTGAGTGTGCTGTACCATGCTTGCATTTGTTTAGTCCTCTGTAAACTCTCTAAAGAGCATCGAAGCTGACAGCCATCTCCCACGGTCTCATCTTTGAGAATTATGAGGACACATGGTTGGCTTTCAGTTAATCCAGCTGTGGAAAACCATCCATGAACTTCTTAGACCCAACTGTTAGTGTGGGATCATTTTGGCTGTGTTAGATATTCAATTTATCTTAAGGACAGAGATATGAATTTAACCCAACTCAGCATAAGTGATGGAATCTTAATGTCAGTGTTTATTGAACACCTAATTCTGTGCTAGGAAACTTACATCTATTTTAAAGACCATAGTCATCATGGACCAAAGCACTGAGCAGGGCAGGCACAGTGGCAGTGCATTACAGGTGCATATGGAATTGATGGATGACACAAGCCACCCCATCATCTGCAATGTGAAAGGCCTCATTTGACTCCAACAGGGAGTTGGAGTCAGAAAGAGGGGCTCAGAGGTTTCATTGAACTCGGTACTTGCTAGGTACTGGATATCTACCACTTGGTCCATGGGGATATACTCATATTTGCAATGTAAAAAGCCTGATTACCACCACCACCCTTTTTAAAGACAGGGTCTCATGCATCCCAGGTTGGCTTTGAACCTGATATATAGCTGGAGCCCTTTATCCTGAGTGCTGGAATTACAGGTGTGCACTACTACCCTGGGTTTATGTTGTGATGACCCACATCCCTAGCCCTGACCTTTCTGCTCATGTAGATGGATAGTGGTTCTGAAGTGGTTGTGAGTGGGGGTTTTCACCTCAAGATGGCATTCATGATGTCCCTGGTCTTTGTTTCATTTTCTGTATTGCACAGAAATGTATTTCATTTACACATTATTTTATAATTTGTAGATTTATTGTCACATTTTTGGGCAATTCTATTGTCTATTTTACCCTTCCAAAAATTATGTGTCTCTTTTGGGCTTGACAAAACATTACCTTGTCATTATCATAGGGGTGTAAATTGTGGTCCTGGCTTCCCCTTTTTATGACCTGTACTGCTGATATATGCATCTGCTGGAAATTATCAAAACACCTGTCTTCTAAAGAGATCCCCAGGGAGTGGACAGTCAACATTTATTCTACTCAGTTGTTGCCTAAACATAATAGAATCTCTGAGTCTGCCTTAGGAATGAGCATGAACTACATGTGTTTAAAAATTCAGTCTCATTGCTTTATGGTCATTTGGATGAAAAAGGAGTTTTAATAAGCTTCACGGTTCACATTATTTACACACTTCGTGAATTCTATTTCACTGTTTGTAGTCATGAAATTTTTTAAAGGAAAACAATGATACTACTTAGGACAAAGGATATAATACAGAGCTCTGGTAGCATTGTCTGACACCATACAGATGCTCCAGTAAGATACTTCTAAGGTGTGCGTTTGCTACACACACACACACACACACACACACACACACACACACACACACAGGTTCACCATCAATGAGGAGGCACATAGGTGTTGAGTTGTAGCACAGAGTCAAAACCAGGAAGGGAAGTACAGGGGCTGAAGTTTTGCATTTGATTATAGTGAAGCATAGCTTTTGGAGGCAGAAGAGAGGATGGAGAAAAGAAACACAGTACCTACAGGTCTGAAGATGGCCACCAAGGCTTATAGGGAGTGGTACTGTTATGAGGTATGTTCTTGTTGGAGTAGGCGTAGCTTTGTTGGGGGAAGTGTGTCACTGGGGGTGGGTTTGAGGTTTTTGAAGCTTAAGCCAGGTCCACTGTCACGTTCCCTGCCTGCTGACCTGGATGTAGAACTCGTAGCTATTTCTCTAGCACCATGTCTGCCTGCATGCTGCCATGTTTCCTATGATGAGGATAATGGACTAAACCTCTGAACTATAAGCAAGTCCCAATTAAATGCTTTCCTTTGTAAAAGTTGCCATGGTCATGGTGTCTCTTCACAGCAATAGAGACTCTGGGGCTAGTGACAGCTCACTACCATATCAGCACATTTACACATCTGTGGTGTCCCTATTTGTACATATTAAAATTGATTTGAAGAGCTCAAATAAATGGGGTTATTTGCAAAGGACATGGTCAATCAGACAAAACAACAACCTACAGAATGGGAAAAGATTTTCACCAACCCTACATCAGACAGAGGACTGATCTCTAAAATATATAGAGAACTCAAGAAACTAGAGACCAAAAACCAAAGAACCCAATTAGAATATGAGATACAGAGCTAAATAGGAAATTCTCAACAGAAGAACTCCAAATGGCTGAAAAACACTTAAAGAATTGCTCAACATCCTTAGCTATCAGAGAAATGCAAATCAAATCAACTCTGAGATACCATCTCATATCTGTCAGAATGGTTAAGATCAAAATCACAGATGAAAGCCTATGCTGGAGGGGATGTGGAGCAAGAACACTCCTCCATTGATGGTGGGAGTGTAAACTTGTACGGCCACTTTGGAAATCAGTATGATGGTTCCTTAGAAAACTGGGAATAGGGGCTGGAGAGATGGCTCAGCGGTTAAGAGCACCGTCTGCTCTTCTAGAGGACCCGGGTTCGATTCCCAGCACCCACATGACAACTAACAACTGTCTGTAGTTCCAGTTTCAGGCAAACACCAAGGCAAATAAATAAATAAATAAAGTTAAAAAAAAAAAAAGAAAACTAGGAATCAATCTATCCAATGGTCCAGCAATACCACTACATTTTTACCCCAAGGGCATTAGCTCAACTATATTCATAGCAGCATTATCTGTAATAGTCAGAACCTGGAAACAATTTAGATGCTCCTCAACTGAAGAATGAATTAAAGAAATATAGTACATTTACACACAATGGAGTACTACTCAGCAGAAAAAAAAAAAGACATTCTAAAATTTGCAGGCAAATGGAAGGATCTGGAGAGTATCCTCCTGAGTGAGGTATCACAGACTCAGAAAGATAGACATGGTATGTACTCACACATGAGTGGGTTTTACATGTAAAAAAAAGGATAGCCAGGCTACAGTCCACTCCTCCCCAGCATCCAGGTAACAGGAGGAAGTTAAGAGAGACATTCATACACAGGTCCCCCTGGGAAGGGGAAATAGAAAAGATCTCCTGAGTAAGTTGGGATTATATGGGGGAGTGGGAGAGGGATCAGGGGGAGGTGGGAAGAGTACATTCCATAGTGGGGTGATGGGGTGGGGTGGGGAGCAACAGAGAGGGAGAGCAAAGAAGTGGATATCCTGATAGAGGGAGCCATTGTGGTGCTAGGGAAAAACCCAAGAAACCACAAGATGAGCCCAGCTAGCACTCCAAGCAATAGAGGAGATAGTGCCTAAACTGGCCCTTTCCTATTATCATGTAAATGACCATCCTAATTGCCATTATAGAACATCCAGCAGCCAAAGGAGGCAGATGCAGAGATCCATAGCTAAACACCAGGTAGAGCTACTGGTCCAGCTGAAGAGAGGAAGGAGAGATTGCATGAGCAGACCCATGCAGTAGGCAGTCCCATGCTGTTGGGAGCTTGCAGACTTTGAAGTGACAGTGGATGAACCTTCATAGAATGGATCTGGACCCTCTGAATGTAGACGACAGTCGAAAGGCATGAGCAGGTTGTAGAGCCTCCTGCGCTAGGACCAGAATCTATCCCGGGGTCCATGAACTGGCTTCCTGGAGCATATGCCTAGCAGGAAAACACCTTCTTCAGCCTTGATACTTGGGGGAGGGATTTGTTCCTATCTCAACTGGATATGCCAGACAGAATTGACTCACCTTGGGATTCTTTACTGTAAGTATTCCTGACACTCTCTGTAGTGAAGCCAACACGGCTCCGGCAGCACACACTTCATATGGAGGCACGCCCCTGGGCGTGGCTGCGTAAACCCGTGCCCACCCCTTCTCTTAAAAAGAGGTGCCTTGTTTTGGTCTGTCTCTTCTCCTCTCCTGCTTCTCTGCTCCTGTACCCACCTGGCAACTCTCCTAAATAAAATCTCGTGTGGCCTTGGTAGTGAGTATGTGTGTGTGTGTGTGTGTGTGTGTGTGTGTGTGTGTGTGTGTGTGTGTGTGTGTGTGTCTTCTCACGTGCAAAACCAACATTTGGTGCCCAGACTCGGATAGGCTCTCTCCTGAGTTTAGGTGCATGTAAGCTAGAAGAACCTGATCAAGGCTCACTACAAAGCCACCTTCTACCTATCCCACCGCTGCAGTATTTGCGAACACCATCGGCTTTGAATGGTAAGTTTTCCCATTCCAGTAGGCAAACGTGAACTATTGTCTCCGGCTTTCTGGTAGGACTCTAGTCTCATGGAGGGCCAGCCACGATCTTTATTGGTCACAGCTGTTCCTTATTGCCTGACACTCATTCTGGCCCTACCCTGTTATTAGAGCCTTACCCACGGACTTGTTCACAGAGTTCTGCCCTGGGATGCCTATCATGGAATGCTGACGAGATTCCACTGACAGTGCGTTGGACACCCGCTATGACACTAAGGAGCATTATAGTGGCTAGCACTGGGTTTGGCGCATGCTCCTGAGAACTAGAGAGGTTTTAGAGGTGGCTTGTTTTGGTTTGGGCTTAACCCTGACGCCCATTTCAGATGTCGACGGGTATCTAGGGACAGCTACTCTAAGAACTGACGAGTTGTCTAGCTGTAGCTCCGTTGCCCCTTGGGACCACTCAGCTGAGTGTGGCCCTTGTGAAACCTCAAAGCCCTCCCCTCAAAGAAGCTGACACACTTCTTTTAACAAGGCCATACCGTCTAATCTTTTTAAATAATCCGCTAATTGAGAACCAGACAGTCCAATATGTGAGTCTGGGGGGACGTTCTCATTCAAATCACTACAATCACTAGAAGAAATGAACCTTAGGCATCAAATCTGAATTCAGCTTTCTGGATGAGGCCATTTTGGAACCTTTTGGCTTTTAGGATCTCTATTAAATAATGCAGGCCTCTTACAATCTCACAAAACCTTTGAGCCCCAAAGGGAAAACATTATATTTAGTAAATACTTCTGTTTAATGAAACAAAATAACTTCTTTTCCCAATATTTCCAGGTATGATTATAAAATTATATGACAAAACTGGTCTTGAAAAACCAGCTGTTGTAAAAATTACTGAGCTTGGAATTGAAATATTAGTAGGTTGACAAACAGGTCTAGGGAATGATGAAGAGAGAAATCCCAGCATGCACTCTGTCTGGTTTGTCTCCAAGGTCGTATTTATAGAACAGTATCATAGCAAGGCTACTGACATTGATGCAGCTCATATGGTCTCACTTGGATTTGCTCTGCCCTGCTTTGCTGTACCAACCCATGGCTCTCTATCTATTTTAAGCATTTCCCCTTTACATTTAAGTGTGTACAATTAGTGGTTCTCAGCATTTCACAGTTTTGTGACAGTTACCATGATCTGATTCTTCTATAAGACTTTAGCACGTGTGTAGGTTTGTGTGGCCTCAACTGGAGTCAAGATATTAAATCCTTTTATTGACCACGTATATCTTTCTTCTTCTGTCCTTCCAAATCCTGCCCCACTCATCACCATAGCATCTTTGTTAGTTCTTGAAAATTGAATGTTGAATGATTATTAAGAAGAGTCACTGAAGATATGGCTGTGTGGTTCTTAGATACGCTTCCGTTTAGGGCTCTAAGCCCTGGGTCTGAAAGAGGCATTGTACTGAGAGCATTTACCTCCCATTGGCTCTAATCTCCCAGACCTCTTTGATTTCACTCTTTTCTAACAACATTCTGCTGAGTACCTCTCACCCTGCAGAACACCCTCCCAGGCTGCTGTGATAGGAAGGAACTGTGTGTGGTGACTGTTACAGACCGAAAGTCCACTTCATGACTTGCAGCTCAGGAAGTTGGGTCTAGTAGCCCATCTAGGTGTTTGCATAACACCATGGACAATTACCATGTGCAATTGGCTTAAAAACTGCAATTGACTTTTGGCTCGCCTATATGCCCCATTAGACTAAGTGCCAGGAGGTCGGGTCCTGTATTTTAATGCGTAGCTTAGTGACTATAACACCATGCCAACAACAGTCTAGCAGGCAGTAGGCTGTGCTTCACCCATCCTAGGCTGTCACCACACATGATTTCTATAAGGTATCACCTTTGCTGATTTTATAGTCAAAAACAAAACAAAACAAAATGCCTGTAAATTCAGCCGCTTGTCCATGGTTGCTTGGCAAAGTAGTTAACAAACTAGATGTTTCTGTCTTGGTTATTAGCATTGTTCTTACAAGCCCCACTTGTGACCATGGCAGGGTGTGTGTGTAGGATGGGGATGCATGGACCAGGGGGTGGGGTGTCCGACAGGGGACGGATGGACAGACAGAACTATTTTTCTTAAGAGCTGAGATTGACCTTCAGTGTCCACTATTGTGTCCCACAGTAAAAACACAATGTTTCAATAGCAATCTAAAATTTTGTCAGTATTTCGTAAGAAGCTATTTTCTTTTTAAGGACAGAATCTTATTCTCTCGTAGCTTAGGCTGGTCTGGAATTCAATATGTAGCCCAGGCTGGCCTTGAGCTCTATAAAATTCTCTTGCCTCTGATTTCCAAATGCTGAGATTATAGGTGTGAACCACCATGACTGGCTTAAAATCCATTTTTTCTGTTAAAAGTATAATTTTAACTGGTTGTCTGAATTTTATCTGTTCTTATTTCTTAGATTATAGAATAAAAATACAAATAAGTAAATCATTTATTTATTTATTTATTTATTTATTTATATCTATCTATCTATTTATTTATTTGTGTGTGTCTTTATGTATAGGCATGCATATGCCATAGTGTATATGTGAAATTCAGGACAACTTGGAGCAAGTCTGTTGTCACTTTCTACCATGTGGGACCTGGGATATAAAGCTCATATTGTCAGGCATGTCAGAAAGCTTTAGCATTTCATGGAGCAAGGTTGTTGTGTATTACAACACAAATGTGTATCCTTAACACTTAGAACAAGAAAAAGCATGAAGTTCCAAATCCAGACACTAGGCGGTGCTCTTGTAAGGCAAATGCTGGCTCTCCTACTGAAAATAAGTCTGGGCGTTTCTAAGACATATTCACCAAGTAGATGCTCTCATTTCATAGTGACATGTTCAATCTGCTAAGCATGAGAAACAGAAGAAATGATTCATTCAGATTCTTGAAAAGAGACAGGACAAGGAGTAATCTTGGAACCTTTAGGAGTGTAGGACATAATGGGCACCATATTTTGTAGATTGGGTCCAGAACACAAGAAATCATCAAGCACGTTGAGGGAAGTGGGTGGGAATTCAACCCTGTCTTGAACATTTTAAGCTCAGCATGTATACATACATAAGTGTTTAAAATAGTTTTTTTTTCTTCCTTCAGATTGTGGAGAAAACTCACTTGGGATAGCGCTTGCTGTGTAGTTCAGGCCCCAGCATCCGTGTGAAATGAACAGCATGAGGCTGTAGGCGACACATTTCAGCATTGGGCAGGGGGACAAAGGCAGATCCAACATGGCCACCATAGGGTAATCCATGAGCCCCAGGTCCCAGTGAGAGACCCCGTCTCAGAAACATGAGATGGGACTTCTGTTCTCATCCAGATCCACATAGATGGAGAATATGAACATGCATCCAGAGAATTTGCACACACACACACACACACACACACACAGAGTCAGTCAGTCAGACACACACTATTTTCTCACTTCCCACTTGTACTTTCACATTTTACTGACCCTGCTTGGATAGATTGGGTGGAATGCAGCCTGGGAAGCTTCCTTCCTACCTAGTTGCAATGTATGCCACATCCTATTTTAGGAGTAGTTTAGTTTTGTGTATTGCAGAGTGCTGCATGGGACCAGGGAAGTGCTGAGTGATTTGTGGATCTTGAGTCTTGGGTTGGATGAGAGAAATGTTCTTTCCTCGTCCCATCTCTTCTCCCCTCCACTCACTGGCCATCCCTGGCCACTCTTTCCTCTCAGTCTGCTACCTCTCAAGTGTCTCAGGGGTTCCTTCCTCAGTCAAAAGGATGGACATTGGTTGATATGCATGGCCATGAAAGAATTGTTTCACATTTTAAACCCATGAGAGCAGAAGAGAGAGATGAGCAAAACTGTACCAAAGTAATCAATTTGTTCTGGCCCAGACCTTCCAGGTGTGGACCAGAGGTTTGGACCCACAGTCCCACAGAAGTGCACAGACGCTTGAATTATTTTTATGCTGATTGACCTAGGGCCCAGGCATATAATTTGCTACTTCCTTCATCTGAACTGACCCAACTTGTTCAGCCATGCAGCTTCGTGCCTTTTCTCAGAGCAGCATTTCCTCTGCACAAACTAGCCTGGGGGAGAGAGATACACAGACACACAGACACACACACAACACACAAAGACAGAGACAGAGAGAGAGAGACAGTCAGACACAGACATACACAGACACACAGACACACACACAGACACACACACACACACACACACAGAATGTTTGTACCTGCTATTTAAGCACTCTAACACCAAGCTGCATCCTTAGCCTTCAGGTCTAACTGTCTTTAATAACGATGTTCCGGTAGGGTCTGATTTAGTGTGAGAGGCAATTCAAATTCTTTATAATCAGAAAGAATTTGTCTTGATGGTAGGGGACATACTCTATTTTGTCTCTTTCTCCTCTCTTCACATTGTATGTGTTTTTTTTTCTGGATGCTGGGCCTGCTTGATATTCTTTCTGTTTTCTTTATCATCCATTCATCCACCCACCCACCCACTCACCCATCCACCTACCAGTCCACCCACCCTTCCATCTCCCTCACTCTGTATCCATTTCCTATGATGGCACATACACCCCATTGTCTCTTATACAACCACTACTTCAGGTGAGGGCTTACCAAGTCAAGGTACTTCTCCAATTGTTATTATTATCATTACTATTATTATTAATTAATGACCTGATTATGTGTCATCTTTACAGAGAAGCTTCCATTTCTTACCAAGCTAACCACTAAGAAACACAGGACACAGTTTAGAACAAAAAGTCCAAGAGGCTGGGGGAGACTATAGATGTGTGTGTGTTTGTGATGAGTAATTTCAGACTGTGTAAAACCCATTGGCCAAATTCCTGCTCTTTTCTAGTTATGAGGAATTGATGCAGTCCATGTACCTGCCTTCAGCTCTGATCCCTATGTAGATTTGAGCTCCACAGGAGGGACTTCCATTCTTTCCTAGTAGACTTGGCAGGTGGTGCTGTGGGAATATGTTCTGGTACATTGTAAATATTTGTCCCTCCTACTGGTTTAATGAAAAGCTGATTGGCCAGAAGACAGGCAGGAAGTTTGGCTGGGGCTATCAGACTAAGAAAACTCTGGGAACAGTAAGAGCAGAGCAGAGATACCAGAAGAAAAGGTACCAAGTTGCATGGCTAAACAAGATAAGAATCATGGGTTAGCTTAAGAATTAAGAATTAGCAAGTTATTTGATTGAGAAATAGGACGATCAGCATAAAATTAGTACAAGCTTCTCTGTGTTACTTTGGAACTGCTGGTTCAGATCTTGGAGCTAGTCTGGGCCAGAAACCTATTATTACAAGGTGCCACTTGGACAGTGTGACCTCATCACATCTCTTGTATCTCAACTGTCCCCACATCATGAGCCCATGAAGCTTGACTTTTTAAGATCCCAGGAGGTTTCTTTTTCTTTTCTTTTCTTTTTTTTTTTTTTCACTTCTGTGAGGTGATGGAATTCAGTAATATCCAGGAGACCTAAAGGTATGAGCCAAGTTCATGTCTAATCTATGGGCCCTGTTCAATGTTGGCAATAGTATCAGTTTTCTTTTCTGTTAGTTTGGGTAGACTTCCAGTGTTGAGTATTTAAGTCAGAGTTTTTGGTAAAAGGCATTGATTAGGAAGACACTGTCAATATGCAAATCTCGGACTTGAGGAAATTGTCCCCATTATCACCCATTAACGGAGGTTTGTTGATCAGAGGATCCAGTTGCCAGAGATTCAGGTTCTGGGAAAGGAAAAAAACCAAAAACCAAACAACTCCAGAGCAGTAAGAATGGACAGAGAAGGAGGCAATCTTCCCGGCACAGAGTCTAAGGAGGAAGGCAGGCTCAGGAGGAACCTTCGAGAAGGTTCTGGGAGCCTAAGGCCTCTCCTACTGTAAGACTGATGGGAATCAAGGTCAGATCGCATCCATCTATAGTCTGCCTGGCTGGGTTCTGGGCTAGAGCTGGGCAAGTACTTGGGCTACCCACAGCCCAGCCTTCTGGCTCTCCCCAATGTCCTCTCGGCGTACTTGGTTCGGCCCCACCTTTGGCTCTAGCAATAACAGTTTTCATTAGTACTTCGCAATGCTTTCATATGTACCATCTCATGGTTTAGACAGGGACATTCTAGCTGTGGGCAGCAGCCTCTGAATCTCCAGGGATGTCTCACACGCTTGCTGCTCCACATCTCAGACTGGAAGTTGGAGCTGTTCGCTCGTGATTTCCTCCAGCAAGCCAAAGCTCCCATTGGTGAAGTTATTTTTCTTTTTCAGTTTCTCTCACACAACTGAGATTCCTCCTGAGGCTCTTGACTGGTTAAGGCTTCTCCTGGGAGGCAAGAGAGAGTTTAATTGGAAAAAGATCTCTTGCCTCTGGTGGCGATTATCATTCCTTTATCCAGGGGTGCGGTGCTGACCTCAGGCTGCTCCCCATTTTTAGCGCTTTGTAGGAGAAACCCGTCATTGGATTCCCACGGCAGTTCAGGCTTCCTTCCTGCCGCTCCATAGTTTGAAATGGAAAAGCGTCCCCCTCCCGACCTCCATCCTTTCAGCCAAACTAAATGGTTCTGAGAAAGGCTTTAAAACCACTCTCCAGTGCTGCAGGTGAGGTCAGGGAGAGGGTTTTTAGCGAGGATTTTATTAGCTCGAACTTGGAGGCTTTCATGGTATTTACCAGGACCCAGGGCCTTCAAAAGCACATCCTCTCTGGGTGCCTCGGAGGTCGCAGCTGCTGAAGTGCACAGCCAGGGCCCACAATTCCCTTCTTCTGATTAAATGTGGGTAGCTGAAGGCCAAACATTTCTAAAATGCAGCTTGTGTACTTAAAGAGAATGTCTGGGCAGAACAGGAGGAAGAGAAGTCTGTAGGTCTGGGAACAGGAAGTCATAGGTCCTACCTCAATCCTGCATCTGTGATTTATAGGCCATGCACTCTGTCTTTTCTTTTCTTTTATTTTAAAAGATCATGTAAAAAGGTTGCAAAGGAGATTGCTTAGCTGCTTGTTGGCCCAAGCTGAGCTCCTCAAAGGCAGCTTAACTTCTGAACATCCTTTCTTTCTGACTCTTTCTTAGAGAGTCTAGCAGACCAGGGCTCTAGGAAAGACCCCACTGGGCCAGAGGCTACTGAGGCAAGATCTTCCCCTTCTCTTTGTATTTTTCTAAGCTGGACAACCTGGGTCTGGAGCAGATTTCCATGTTCACACCATAATAAACCCATCAGGCCTGTGATCCCTGACATGGTCCTTTCAAAACAGTGAGGCTTAGATGATATGTAGGTCAGGGTCCAATTTGTTCGAAAGTCCCAGGTGTTCTGCATGTCAGACAAGACTTTCAGTTAAAAACGGTTCAGGTTGTCTGTCTCCACGTTTCCGGTCTGTTTTTTTCCAGGAAAGCAACAACAGTTGCCTGTGTGCTTTGAGAAAAGGGTGTGCTGTGTGAACTGTTCTGGAGAGATTATCTGCTTGGTACAGAAAGGATATCGATAATAGACCCAAGTAATTGTTACATCCAGGTTTCCCTCTGTGAACCAGAGTTGATTTGGCTTGCCTAGAGATGTTTGGGTAAAGGGTTACCTACAGGAGTGTGGGTGACTTCAATACTCATATCACACCAAAAGACTTGCCTGGCCCCTGTTTGGTTAACCTTTCATCTTGTATACAATTGTCTACCTTCTCATGAGACCACAAAACTACATGCAGCTAGAACAGAATTACAGACAATTGGGAGGGAGGTTCTAGAGCAGGAAGACTTCAGCCAGAGTTTTAATGACCCTCCCACCCTCCTTCTATGAGAGAAAGCCAACACTCCTGATCTTCAGGGTCACTTGTGTGTCACCATAGTTGTTCTGACTAAGGAGATAATGGTCCAGAGGACATCATTCTACAACGAGGAAGCTTCTTGACTGAACAGTTGAAGAGATCCATTTATTCTCTTCCCTTTTGTAGGATCTTTCACTGGATAAAGGAATTGCTTTTTCCAGGGAGCAATTAAAAACCCTGGAACTTAAGACAAAGTTATCTCCTGGTATTCAACCTGGATTGGTTTGGCTTCTGTGTTTTGAATGGTAGCTAGCTGAGGGCCTAACAGGGAGAGGGGAACATTTAGATTAGTGTGAGCATGGACATGTGTATTGAAGGAATGACAGTTGATAGGGGGTCCTGGTACCTGTGTTGGGCGAGTTGGATGTTCCCATGGAAACTGCTTCCTCTGAAGCAGTTTTGTCTATTCCCTCAAAGGCCCACAAACCATCCCCTCTCTCTACTCAACTCTGCTGATTGAGTCATGTGGCCGAGTAATTAGAGAGATCCCCAGTGGGAAACATTACATTCTGCCCCCCTCTCCACACTTGAGAATGACCTTTGAGGTTGCTAATTGTGTTGTCTTCTTGTGGCTTTTAATCTTTTTGTTTTATTTATTTATTTTGTTGGTTGCAAATGAATCAGTTATTTTCTTGTTTAGAGCCTTTTGGGGATGAGGGTAGAAAAAAAAAAGAATCTTTCACTTAAGAAACATTAAAGAATTAGTCTCTACCTGGGATATGTACCCTAATTGGTTATTCAGTAATGAGTGGTCAGCCCTGAAATCATATGTCTGCTATCAACACTAAGACTCAGAAGGTTGTATTTATATAATTAGTTTAAATGTATATATATATATACATATATACTCACATATGTAACATTAATAAGCAGAGAAGATGAATCCATCAATTAGAGAGGGAGTTGGAGGCATGGGAGAAATTGGAGAGAGGAAAAGAGAGGGGGAATGTGATGTAATTATATTGCAATTAAAATAAAAAAAAGAAAAAAAACCCTTTTTTCCTTAATCTATTTCTCAGTACGGCACCATAATTTGGGAGTTCAGGCTGTATTGGGCTGTTGTTAACTGACACTAACTATCATGGTTTAACATGATCTAGTTATTAAAATGTTGGTAACTAAAAGCCATAGTTTATATGTATGGGCATTTTTCATGCAAGTATATTCATGCAGTATATGTGTACAGTATCTATGGAAGCCAGAAAAAGGCATCAGATCCTCTGGGACTTAAGTTACAACAGTTGTGAGCTGCCATGTGGGTGCTGGGATTCAAACCCACGTCCTCTGAGAGAGTAGCCCCTGCTCTTCACCAGTGAGCCAGCTCTCCTGTCTGGCTCTCAGTGCAGGCTGGAGTTTACCACTACCCAAAGCTCCCACCCTGGTCACTGATTTTCTTTTTCTCCAAAAGGTACCATGACCTAACAATTTAGTATAGAAGCAGTTAAAGCATTCAGGGATTCTTTCACCTGTTCTAGAGATGTTCTAGAGATGTGTTCTAGAGATGTGCCTTGGGGGTGATGTTATGTGCTCCACCTTTCCTTGCTAAGCATTGCTATTTAAATGTCTACAACAACCCTGGAGTTTACAGGTAATCTATCCCCTCCCTGTTTTTACACAAGTTTTGTTTGAATGCAACTGTATTCAAGTAGTGTTATGGATTCATTACTATTACAAAAGCAGAGTTGAGGTTTATGCCTGAGATCCCATTGTCCAAAAAGAATAAATTATTTATCATCTGGCTGGTTTGCAGTAAAAGTATCTGTCAGAACTGAGGCAGTTATGTGCAGACCATTCTGTTAACACAATACCTGTGACCTGATCAGTGGTCTTCTTGTCATCTGGACTCTGGTTTCTCCCCCAGTCTCTCCTAGCCATGCTTCCTGTAGTATCTACTGCTGATAATAAACAAAAAAGGCAATGGAGAGGAGCTGGGAACTGTTCTTAAAAAATAAACAAATCTATAAAAGCTATTTGAGTATTTCTGACATTAAAAAACCCCACAACAAACAGAAACAAAAAGCAAACACAAGAGAACACCAGTACCAGACCGTATTAGTGACCCCTCATTTGCATGGAGCTATCTGTGGTTGGAGAGCCCATCTGGGATCCTTTTGAGTTCAAGTCCCATTTGTCACTGCTGTCAGGATGGGAAAACATATATGAAACCTTTTTGCTTTAAGAAAAATGCAAGGCTTCGCTGCACTTGACATTGAGCTGAGACTTTGCCTCTCTCTGAGAGATGTCAGGTCTGAGAAAGAGGTGTGCAAAATGAGAGCCAGACAAAATAATTATCCTCAAAGAGGGGATTGCATTGTGCTCAAATAGAATCCATTTTCCAGAAAACCCATAGGTCCCGAAAACAAGAAGCTGCGAGTAGGCTAGTGTTGGAGTCTTCTTTAGAAATGGCTTGAACTTTACTTACCCACTTAATGGAGAGGTTTGTGTCATGGACAAGACAAGATAACAGAGGGCTTGGCTGGGCTTCCCGTCAGCTCAGAAATGTGTTTTGTGTTGTTGACTTTTAGATTAATGACTTTATTAATTTATTAGCTAAAATTGGCAACTGTTCTCTATTGAAAAGAAAAAGACACATCTGAAAATACATCAAGGCATGATGAAGAAATGGCAGCTGGCAGCCCTTGGCTATCACCTTGCATTTAGAATAGCAACTGATGCAGAAGGGAAGATACCTCATTGGGAAAGGTGTCTGTCTCCCTCTCCTCCTGTTTTTCCTATGTGAGAACTTGGATCCTTACAAAGCTTTGTTTCAGAAAAGCTTTGGTACCTGAGGGTGGGGCCCAGGTCTGGGAGTACACCTGACAGCCAATAGATTCAAAAGTTTAGCCAATAGCTATTGTACTCTGTACCCCTTTGCCCAATCCTGGAATGCCAATACATGCAGCACCTTGCTTGCCTAGGTTTTTTTCTTCTTACACCCCCCCCCCCCCCCGCGCTCCCCTCAGGGCTCGAGGTTGATAGCCTTTTGTTGCATTGTCAGAACGAAGGTTATGGACTCGGGTTTGTTTGGAACCTGTATATAATAATAAACCCTCATGCATTTTGCAGCGAGTCCAGCTCCCTGGTGGTCTTTGGGGGTCTTCTAGACATGAGTACAGCACCTAGATGGTTGCAGGATTATCATTCAGCCTTTCTGCTTGACAAGGAAGATCCTGTTTAGGTCCATTCAGGGGTTAGGTACCCAGATGAGAAGACAATCTCAGGAATGGTACCTCTACTAGAGGAGAGGAGACCACCATGTGGTCCACTATGAGCTCTCAGTTTAGATTGCCCAGGTGCACTGTGAATTAGACCGGGCCCAGAGGGAGCTGGCTTCCAATTTATAGATGATCGAATGTGTCTAAAAAGCCCAGTGCCTTCTCAGACAACTATTGTACTGCTGTTGCTTCCCTAACAACCCCTGGCCTTGATTTCTCAATTGCTCCTACCACTCACTCACTCTCACCAAGACATAGAAAGATCTGGGAAGAAAAACGAAAAAGGAAAGAAGAAGAGGCATAGAAGAATGTAGGATTAGAAAGGTTAAAAAATGGCTGTGACTACACAAACCTCTGGGTCAAAAGGGAGAGAGAGAGAGAGAGAGAGAGAGAGAGAGAGAGAGAGAGAGAGAGAGAGAGAGAGAGAGAGAAACCATTCTCAGTTTTAGAAGCAAAAGGACCATTAGAATCCATGTGTCTTAGGGTTTCTGTTGTTGTGAAGAGACATCATGAACAGGCAACACTCATGAAGAGTTTGTGGTAGCTTGTTTATAGTTCAGAGGTTTAGTCCATTATCATCACAGTGGGAAGCAAGGCAGCATGCAGGCAGACATAGTGCTGGAGCTGAGTATCCTACATCTTTGGAAGGCAACAGGAAGTGGTCTAAGTCACTGGGCTGTATCTTGAGCACCTATGAGAGGTCAAAGCTCTCCTCCACAGTGATACACTGTCTCCATCAAGACCACACGCACTCCAATCCCACCTTACCTCTTTCTGATGGTCGTTTTTGTTTGTATGTTTGGTTTTGGTTTTTGGAGATTTCTCTGTGTAGCCTTGGCTGTCCTGGAGCTCCCTCTTTAGACCAGGCTGTGCTTGAACTCACAGAGATTGGCTTACCTCTGCCTCTCCAGTGCCAGGATTAAAGATACTCTCCACAAGGTCAGAAGGCCACACCTCCTAACAGTGCCACTCCCTTTGGGGGGCGTTTCCTTTTGAACCAGCGCTGCACTAATAGGATGATAGTTCTAAAGACTTTGTCTCAGAGGGGATTATTGCAGGTCCGAAGAATCTTCAGGGAAATGCCAGAAACAGACATTTTTTTATAGGTCATTTTATTTCCCTGAGTGACTTTTTACATGGAAAACAGTGACTTTTTTCCTCTAGAGTTTGAAATTAAGGGCACAGAAGAAAGCAAGGGATTTTTAAAAGTTTATTTAATCTGTCTGTTTATCTATCTATCTATCTATCTATCTATCTATCTATCTATCTATCTATTTATTGTGTGTGTGTGTAAACTGTATCTTGGGAGGAGAGACTGACAGAGAAAAGGAAATAGTCACAAGACAATATAAAAGCAGGCATCAGGAAGAGTAGGCCTGGGTTCAAATCCCATCTTTGCCTTAAAAATAATTGTATAGCTGGGCAGTGGTGGGGTTCACCTTTAAGCCCAGCACCTGGGAGACATAGGCCAGCAGATCTTGAGGTTCGAGGTCAGCCTGGTCTACAGAGTGAGTTCCAGGACAGCCAGAGCTACACACAGAAACCCTGTCTTGACACCCCCCCAAGTTAATCTTTGTGTCTGAATTCTGTCACACAGAAAATGGAACTAATAGCTCGGCATGATGGACACACCTGTAGACCTGGCACTTGAAAGGAAGATCAGGAATTTTGGGTTAGTCTAGACTACATAAGACCCAGTGTCAAAAAAATAAAAAAAAAGATTAATAACAAATATCTACATTGTACAGGATATTGTAAAGATTTGAAATAACACACCTAAAATACTTTAAAGCATCGCAGATCTGACAGAAAATGTACATTTCTCTTCCCTCAGCACACAGAGCGCAGACAGGCTCAGATCTCATTCATATGGTAGATCAAGTAAAACGTTTCACTGGACACATAAAGTGTTCCTTATTTAGAAGAGATGTATGTGGAGGAATCAGCCTGAAGATGCCTCCGTACACAGCTAGAACTGTAAAAAAGGATGCTTGGCTAACTGAGTGGAGAAGAAAGCAAAGCTTGGGTCAACACTTTTGAGCTGAGTTTAGCAGTGTTTAGTACTCCCAAGGATCTAGTGGTCTTTGCTTGTGACATCCCTAGAGGCTCAGCTCTTTGAGAACCTGAAGATGGAAAATGTTAGCCAGGTCTCAGTCTAGCTCAGCCTTGCAGGGAGGGTGGGCGAGTCTCCGGGAACTGAAAGCCTTCCGCAGACAACTCCCACAAATCTCTTTGTGTCAGGAGACTCTGTCTTTAGCCCCTTAGGAAGGCACATCCTCGGGAAGTGTTTATAGTCCACTGACTTTGGTGTGCAGAGAGAAGCTGGGTATTCTAGGCTACCATTCCTTGTTTTCCTTCACCCATGGAAATGATGCCAATGAATGATACCAAGCATCTGGAATCTGCTCCAAGATCCTCTTGGGCATGTGTTGTTTTGTGGTGTAGATTTTAGACCTAGCAGCAGGACCTGTGTTTCTGGTATGAAAATCAGAAATGTAGGCTGGAGAGATGGCTCAGAGGTTAAGAGCACTGACTGCTCTTCCAGAGGTCCTGAGTTCAATTCCCAGCTTATAGCCATCTATGATGAGATCTGGTGCCCTCTTCTGTCATGTAGGCATACATGGAGGTAGAATGTTGTATACATAATAAAATAAATAAATCTTTAAAAAAGTAGAAACTTAAAAATGCCAAGAGCAAGGAAGAATGCTCTTCAAAAATTAGACAGCTATAAATGTGTTTGGTTGGAGGTAACAACTCAGGCTTACAGAAGCCTGAAGAAACAAGTTCATTTTCTCATATAAGCCAGATTCTTAGCCATTTTTTGGTCCATTTTTTATTGCTTCTTGCGTGCAAGACTAGTCACCCTAATTCCAAAAATCTCAACAAACCAGTTAGAAAAGAGAGTTAGGTGCCAGATGCCCCATCTTGGCCAGGGGGGCAGAATTGTTCCTAGCAGCTCCCACCCATTGCCTGCTTCTATCTGCTCATCCAATCTATGTTGTATGACTCTCTTAGTCTATGGAAAACTCTCAGCAAAAAAAACAAAGACAAAAACAACCAGATGCAGGTACCAAAAATAATTTTCACAGAAATTGAACATTACTACCATAGACATAAAGAATAGGTATGTGGCAGCATGTAATTCATTTCTGAGGTAATCAGCAGGTAGCAGGTAGTTCAAAGGAGATTCCAAAGGATGGTTTGCTGAAATAAACTTGATAGGTTAGAAGCAGAGCTGACTAATGGCTGGCAAGGCAGTAAAAACCTAACTTTTGGTGTTATCTTTTCAAATAAACAAAACCATTGCTGTCTTGTCTACAAAAAAACCACGTAAGTTCTCACTCCATATCACAGAATAGGATTCCAACTGTTAGTGTAGAAAATTAAACAGGGTTATATTCTGATAGATGATAACCCAAGGAAAAGGCCACTAGCCAATGCTCCAGGGTATTATCACAAGGGTGTGCACTTTGCTCTATTATTTTGTTTTAGAAGAAAGTTTTCTAAGATCCCTGAGAGAATTGGTGTTGCGTCCGTCAGTTCTTTGTGTCTGCTGCAGAAACCATGTATGGGTGGTATGGCAGAGACTAAAATTTACTATTGGAATCTGAAGGTTTTACTTGTTTTATCAAACATACTGCTATCCCAAGTACTGAAAAAAGGTCCATTCATGCATGCCCTGCTTTTGGAAAACTGAGCACTCAAAGCCATTAAATTGAAAATTTAAAAGCCATTAAATTGAAAGATATATTTTTATTGGATGTGGATTGTGTACCTCAGAGAAGGATTTGCTACTAGTACAATATCTTATTAATAATCACTTCTTCTGAACTAATTTAAAATATTTGACTTCAGCTTTCCAGAGCACATTGCTCACCTGGACTAGAGTATGTTTGCACTCTGAACTCTATTATTGTCCTAAGACATATTTCTTTTTGTTGTACTTATTGAGAGCTTCCTTTAAATTGTGTTTATAAGGCTTGCTTTGAAACACCTGAAAAGCTCCTGGCCACAAAGGTGTTATGAAAGGATTTCCCATTGAGTGAAGAAAGGCATATTCATGTGATGTCTACTGGACTTTTCTTATATTGCAAAAACTCACTCAACTTGGAAAGGCCCCTTTACATATTGAAAGAATAAAGTTAGCTGATTTATGATTTTTAAAAGGCGTGACTGACTGAGTCAGGAATTATCCCTATACAGTTTCAAAGTCATGAAAAGATACAAATCTTAATTAAATTTCTTCTAAGAGGACATTGAGACAGCAATCAGATGGCAGGCTAATTGATTATACACCTATAGGATCATTGCTTTGATGGAGGCCTGATTGGATAGTTTAGATTCAATGGGAAGCAGGGATATGAATTATAGAAAGTAGCCAGGGAAGGGAGCCTGTCTCTATTGATTATGTAGTATGTAAATAGACGAGTGGCCAATAGAATGGGAATGAGGGCCTGGAAAGACAGCCTAGTGTTAAGAGCCTTTGCTGCTCTCCAGAGGACCTAAATTCCATTCCCAACACCCACGTGGGGCCAGCAGCCCTCTGTATGTCCAGTCAAAAGATCTGATGCCCTTTTCTGGCCCCTATGGGCACTGCTTGAGCATGGTGCACAGACAAATGCATGAATAGATACTAGTTCAAAATAAGCAAGTCTTAGAAAGAAAGGAATGAGAATGAGAATGAAAAAAGGACAGAAGTCACAGTGCCAGCCAGCCAGTTAGGAGTCAAATAAAGGAAGGGATTGTTGCTTTAAGTGGAAATGCAGAGCATTGGCTCCGCCTGAGTTCTAAATTCCCCTCTGTAGGGAAAACACTGTGGTTTTCAAGCAGCTGAACCTCTCAATATAGAACCAGTCGACCAGATAGAGCTCTAAAGATCTGGCTTGGCATGACTTAAAAGGAACGGTCGCTTTGATTTTCTAGGTCCTAATATTTTAAGTCTTCCTTTTCTTATGTGGGGACTGAATACCCACAAACTAGAGAGAAAAAACACTGTGTGAGATGTCAGGAGTGGTCTGTAATGGGTGCCCAGGCAACTTAGAATTAACACTAATTTTCTCGAAGCTGCCGGACCTCTTTCTTCCCTGATAGCTTTTGTGTGACTGGCACTTTTTTCTTTGCTTTTTGTCCCATGACTTCACCCAGAGCATTACAAGTGTTGGGGGGAAGGACAGTGGAGAGACTACCCTGACAGATCCATCTGCTCCCGTTACACAAACCATCCATTTCTGCTGCTCCAAGAATGCTGAGTTAGTCTGTGGAGGTGACCTCTCACAATCCATTTTCAGCTTGTGTGTTTTAAAAACTCCGGTGCTTTGGATGGATGTTTCTAGAGAGATATTCTCCTTAAAAGTAGCTCCTAGGGAGGGACCTTTGTGCCTACCCAGTGTAATTTTTTACTTTCTCATTTCTTTTCCCCCTTTTCCTGTCTGGAGAGCCCAGAGCACATTTTTCTCTGAAGGATTTAATTATTCTACCCTCTACTTACCGCACCATGGCTCCATAGGTGGGCCTTGATTGGAGGATACTCTTTGGTCTTATGCGCCTCCCTTTTGAGTAGACACTGGGGTGATATTGTTTAGTTCATCACAGCTCAAGGGGCTGAAATGCAGGTTAAGGGCACTCTCCAAAGTCATGTGGGAAGTGGAAACTTCAGACCCTTCCAGAATTTGGGTCTTCTGTCTTGTCAACTGTTCTTGTGTTTGTGGTTTTTTTTTTTTTTTTTTTTTTTTTTTTTTTGGCCACAAACATAGACACATACTAGACACATACAACTCCCCTGTCAATTTCCATGCCTATCCAGAAAACCACATGGATGCATGAGGGTCTCATTCTTTTGTTGGGAAGGTGTTACGGAGAAAGCCTGGAAGAACCATAAAGATGAAACATGAAGCTGGGAGGAGTTAGCTCACAGAAGATGGCCATGACTTATAATTGATGTGGTAATATTCAGACTTTCTCCAGGATTTTTTTTCTAACTGGAAGAGTGTGCTGTATGCATACTGAGATCACTTAAATACATGTTGCTCCTTTTGGGTGAGACTTTAAATTTTTAATTTTAAATATATTTTAAAGTATTTTATGTGTATAGTAGTTTTGCCTATATGTATGTCTGTGTACCAAAATAGCTGTTGGATACTCAGTTACAGGTAGAGGTTTTTATGAACTGCTATTCAGGTTCTGGGAATCAAACTCAAGTCTTCTGCAGCCTCTGAGCTATTGATCCAGCTCAGTGGATCGATCCAGCTTAGGTGAGTGATATAAAAACAGACTAAGGATTTTAGACTGAGTTGTGGAATGTGGAATACAGTCAAAGTATCATCTCTGCCAACCCAGGAACTCCACTTTAGTCACTATACATTAAAAAACATTCTTTTAGTTCTTTAAAATGTATTTATTTATTTTTACATTATGAATGTTTCTCTTACACCCATGTCTGTATATCACTTTCGTGCCTGGTGCATAAGGAGATCCAAAGAGGGGGTCAGCCATGCATTTCAGGCACAGAGTCCAATGGCTCCTGAGCTGGAACAGAATTGAATACCTCCTCCCTGAGTATTTGCTTTCAAGGGACCAGAAGGCTCCATGCAAGTTTCCAAAGGAGGGAAGCTGCCAATGCTTCTACCCTGCTATGATACCAATTAATCACAACAATGCCAGCATAACATGATAACCCTAAGGGTGTAATAGTGGCACAGATACCTTGATGGTAACCAACGGCTCTCTAACTGACCTTAAGACCCACTTAACAAGAGGGAGACCATGTCTGGTATTAGAAACCTGGCCAAGTACTCAGTGCTAGTGAAGTCATGGATTTTGGAGGAGAATCTACAGCAACCACTTTACTAAACCCACATAATCCTTTACTATATTCTAAACATTTCCTCATATTCACCAATAAGTGTCCTCACTCTACATCAAGGAAACTTCTCTTTGCAACAAACCAAGACCATTATAGAAAAACACAACCAACCAAAAATGTAGAGTTGTGGAGCCCAGGCCCAATGAACAAACCATTCCCACATCTAAAGCTCAGAGAACAGTGAGGAAGAGGGAGTAGAAAGATGTGAGGGCCAGAGGATCAGGATGAGTTTGTGTCTCCTGGTAGCTTCAGAGTCTACACTTATAAAGTCTCACCAACATGGCTGCCTAAATGCTGAGCTGAGGAAGGACAACAGACATACCAAAGGGTGTAGGGGAAACAATAGGAAACCTCAGTCCTACACAAAGAGCCGTAGGCAAATAGGAATGCTGAGAACTTGAGAAAATGGTCTTCTCCAGGACAGAACACATGGATAGGTTATCCAGTACTGCTGATGGTTGTGTTAGAGGAGCAACAGGTAGAAATTGAAGTCCAAGGTGTCACCCCACAAGGAGGACAATCTCTGATGGATGAAGCTCAGTTAGGCAAGGCCCCAAGACCACAGATCCTAGAATGTCTTTTTTCTTCTGATGTGCCTTTACATGTTTGCTGCTGCCATCTTTCTGTGGTATCTGGCATGGTGTGAATGGGTGTGAGGAGATCTCCACAGCCTGCAATTTAATGTATTTATCTCATGGATACATCCCATTCTACTGGGCATTTTTACTTGTGGATTTTTATGAAGATGATTTCTTCCTAAGCTGTTTTATCATGATAATAATAATAATGTTAATTTAAATAGAGTTTTTATGATTAAAAATATAAGGAAAGAAGTATCACACTGCTACAATACATGTGTTTCTATTGAAGAGCTGTATAGAGTGTGGCTTAAGTTAATGATTAAGGAAAACAATTGAGTCCCACTTAGCCAAGATAGCTTAAATTAATGTTGGGAGATGTGTTCATAGGTTTTGGAATGCATCACAGCTGAATCAAAGCTTTGAAAATAACTTAGACTAATATCTTTTTAAAAAATATTTTTGTTTTTGTCAAATATCTTTGAGATGAAAAGCTCAAGAAGACAACCTAAAGTTTTAGAGAGGCACATAGGTGAATGCAGAACTCTTCAAGGTCAGGGAACAAGAACAAAGAAGCTCAACTATTGTTAGCAGATTATTACTTTTCTTGCTAGATTGGCTGATGATCAAGGGTGATGATTAATTCCTTATGCCCATTTTTGCTCTCAATCTCCTGATATAAGAAACTATTGATGAGTAGGTATGCGCCCCAGAGATTTAAGGTAGAGCTTACTGATTCTTTTTCATATATAAAAGTTTAGGTTTGTGATTCCTTTAAGATTTCTTATAGGATTGGCTTTCAAGATATTAAAGTAATTGGCCCTCTTTTTTTGTAGCTGCAAAATGCAGCCGTCCAGTAAGAAACCTGACTGAGGAGAATATCTTGCTTGCCCAAACAGTTAATCCATAAGAAGTTGCTTGGGTATGGATGTATGTGGGTTCTTGGGATAATTTAATTTTCACCTGTAGTATGTACAATGTTTGATCCTGTAAGGGATATGGGAAAACATGCTGTTTTTACTGCTTGTTTTGTATTCATTGTAATCATTCATTTGAAGATCAGAACGTTAACCACACTGTGATTTCTCTATTGCCTGAAAGATTTTGCTGGGGGGGGGGGAAGAATGGAGATAGAGAGTTAAAATGGGCTCCAAGGAAAGCATCAATAGTGAGAGTTAGAAGAAAAACATCAAGAATGAAGGAGAAGAAACCAGAAGGGAAACATCAAGAATAAAGATAGAGTTAAAAGGAAAGCATCAAGAATCAGGGAAGGAAAATAAAGAATATAGAATACAAAAGAAGGATAAAGAAAAGGTTTGAAAGCAATCATCAAGACAGTGTGTCTCTTTTTCTTTAACCTCCTCAGATAAAAAGTCTAGTACGTGCCTGTGCCATTGATTCCTTTCCAGCCCTCAGCTGTCTTGAGGCTGGTCCCCCAGGTGGCAATACAATAGCAAATGGTCAACCCTAAAAACACACATGTAAGTAACATGATTCAGACTTCAGACTGAACAGGTTACACTTAGTAATTATGTATCTCTTTCTCTCTATATAGATATATATGCATGTAACAACAATTTTAAAAAGGCAATAAAGTTGAAAGAGAGCAAAGAGGGATCTATGGGATGGTTTAAGCAGAAGGAAGGAAAGGAAAGGAAGAAATGATGTAATTATAATCTCAAAAAAGGAGAAAAATTGTATGTCAAATCTCCTGGAACTGGAGTCACAGATGGTTGTGATCTTCCATGTGGGAGCTGGGAATCAAACCCAGGTCCTCTAGAAGAGCTACCAGTGCTCTTAACTGATGACCCATCATCTCTATCTCCAGTCATTATATTTTAAGTGGCAGTCTCTTTTAGCTTCCAAGAGACTTCTAATGAGTTAAAGATCAAACAGGAACCCCAGCTCATTTTCTCAGGGCTTATTGCAAGGTCAGTTTCTCCTTGTCTATCACCTTTTTATTTTCCTCCAAATTTTGCAGTTGGCAACTTAAATTACAGGGCTATATTTACATATCCATATTATATTTCATTAAAAATAAAACAGTAAAGGTACTTTTAATTCACAATGAAAATTTTGGAGTCATTCTTCATTTCGGGCCACTTCTCACACTTACACATACCCTTTGTCAGCTGGGTCCTTACAACATGCTGGCTGCAGTTGATGTTCATATAGCTTGTGTCTTCCCCATCTTCCAGTCCAGTTCTTTCCCTGCTGTATGAATGTGCTAGCTCTATGGAGCTTGTCTGCTTCTGCCCTATACCCCCACAGTTTTCCCCTCTCACTCACTAATCCTAGGTTTAGTCCTTCTTGTGTCATGGTCACGAGGCCCCCAAATACTCGAACTCTCTGAAATGCAAAATCAAGGTTTATTGAAAATTATGAGTCTCGACAAGGACCTCAGTCCGGTACACAGGCGTGGCAGTGGCTGGAGGAGGTGCCGCCCCTTTGCAAGCTGGGTTTTTAAAGGCAAAAATCACAAGCTTATACATCAGTTGGGGTTTTAGTACTGATACAATTCTAATTAGCTCGTCTTTTGGGGGAATTTTTATATTTCCTTTGTTTTCTCAGTTGGCTGTTTGCCAAACTCTTTTCTTTTGACTACCTCTTGGGTTGGGTCTTTCCAGGCTAGCTCCAGTCCCGGGACATTCCATGGATAATAACTGTTATCAGCCCCTTTGTCTCTCTGCAGACCTCAGGCTTGTCTTAAAACTGGGGCTAGGAACTTTTGCTAAAAAATGGAGGTGATTCTCTGGTTCTTCAGTCCTTTCCTTCTGAAAAAAGGGGAAAGGCAGAGCTAAGCGATGATCTAACTGCCTCAGTCATGGGTCACAAGTCAGTGATTAGCTGCAACAGCATGGGCTTTGAAGGAACAAGGGAATGCCTGTCTGAAGGGTCCATGTTCTGCTCCCCCAGCCAGCCTTGGCTTTCTATTTCTAGGGATACAGACCTTCTCCCTCCCTCCTTCCCTCCCTTCCTCCCTCCCTCCCTCCCTTCCTTCCTCCCTTTCTTTCTTTTCTTCTTTCTTTTTTTTCAGTTCATCTATTTTGAGTGGCTTGAGCACAGGGATTTTAGAGATAATTGGGAATAAAATGTGTAATCAGAGGTTGAGAATGTGGCCCTTGTTAATTCTCAGTTCAGTGGTGAAGACCACACCATGATCTGACTAAACAATTGTTTTATAACTCCGTGGCAATTAGACAGATGTTTTAACAGCAGAACACATCAGAGACAAGTTATCAGCAGCAAAGGAAATGTAAGGAGACTACTATACTCTGGGTGTCCCACGACACACCCAGTGGAAGCAGATGGCCCAGGCAAGAGCTTGAAACATGTCTGACAATCAGGATTTCTTCCATAGGGCACAAAACAGAGTCATTCACGGTATGAAATCAGAGCTGGTCTGAGGCTAGCCCTAACCCAGGAACCAAAAGACAAAGAGAGCTATTACCATTCACTAGCATTAAACTTGCAGATGGTTTCAGGAGCTGAAGAAGGCATACTTTGGAGGAAGAGGTCTAGGGGTGTTTTCCTCAGGCAGTAACTCCAACAGGTGAGAGAGAAACTGAGGTAGAAACATCAAGAAACAAGGAGAATTTGCTTTGCACTGATTCTTGGGGAAGGCCAGCTTTTTTAGAACTGGCTTTTCTAGGAACGAACAGAGAAAATACGTAAAGAAAGGAAAGAAAACAACGCATCAGTCCTTCAAGGCTACCGCCAGCTGTCGTCTGTGATGGAAAATACGCAACTGTTTTTCCGAATGATCTTCCTTTATCTGCAGAGGCTGGTATTGGAAAAGGCTAGGCTAAACACTGGCTAGTGAACTGACAAACTTTGGCAAAGGACGCAAGTCCTTATTCATTTTGAATCATGATAATATATTGAACGTTGATATTGAAAATAATATTTTAAAGTTCATCCCAGGATATGAAGAGTCTTTTTTTGTCCTTTCCAACTATGGAAGGTGGTGTGTTTGGCTATGATGGTGGCAGGGTAAGGTGTTCATTTTGCTTGCTCATGTTTACTAGATTTTGTTTGAAGTTTATTTTCTTTCATCTGAAAGAGAAGGCTTTTCTTTGGTAATTTTTGGAATCTGTGTTATTGTCACTGTTCTATCCTGGGCAGATGAAAGCAGAGAATCAGGGAAACTGGAGATGCCTGAAGCCACTCCGCTCCTGCTGTCGGGGCCAGAAGGCTTCCTGTAGTGTATCTGGGCCATGCATGGCCTTTGGTAATTGTTGTTTTTTTGCTGTGTCTTAGTGTTTGGAACAATGTTCTGACAATACTAAGTAAGAATGCAAGTGATAATGTTGGGCTTATTTTCTGCCTTTAATATGAAAGTGAAATCTTTCTGAAGAGCACTGGCTGTTTTTCCAGATGACCGCGATTCAAATCCCAGCACTCACATGGTAGCTCACAACCATTTGTTACTTCAGTTCTAGGGGATCCAAGTGCCCTATTCTGACCTGCTCGGACAGCAGGAACACATGTGGTGCACAGACATGCATGCAGACAAAACACCTATACACATATAACATAATAAAATGATAATAAAATATTTATTTATTTTCAAGACAGAGTTTCTCTGTGTAGCCCTGGCTGTCCTGAAACTCTATTTATAGAGCAGGCTAGTCTTGAACTCAGAAATCTGTCTGCCTCTGCCTCTCAAGTGCTAGGATTAAAGGCATTTGCCACCATGCTTGGCAATAATAAAAATATTAAAAATAAATTATGTTCATGAAAACTGCTAAGAATAGAGCAGGAAACTGGATTGTGAGATGATTTAAATTTGAAGTTTTAGATAAGATGTCCAGGGGTGGCCTCATTTAGAATGTGCATTTGATTGAAGATTTGAGGCTTTCTTCTAAATGAGTTGTGATACAGCTTGAGAAGTTTTAGCTGAAGAGGGAAGTGATGTGACCTAAAATTTAAGTAGTATTTCATGGTGGCCATCTTACAAGCAGACTTCATTCTTGAGGTGTGAGCTAAGACAGGCAGGTGGCTAAGGGTCTCCTGTAGTGGTGAATGAAGGAACTGGCTGCAGGTGGCAGGGAGGCAGGTGAGAAGAGTTCAGGCTGAAGCTGGTAGTCTCCCTCTTCCTGGAGGGTCCTGCCTGTGCTGGGGATTACGCTTCGGCCCTTACACAAGCCATGCAAGAATTCTACTAGTGAACTAAGGTCTTCCTCTTCTGATGAGTGAACAAGAATTCAGGGTTCATTCCAGAAATGACCTCACCTTTATCTTTGACCTGTGAGCTGTGCTGTAGATTCTAAAGGATAGCATCTTGATGGATACACTTACCAAGTAAGGGTTCTAGTTAGGGGCTGTGGGAAGGATGGAGGGAAAGACACAATGGAGAGGCTCATTCCAGGCCTGGCTCCAGACATTTCATCTGTCCGTCCGTCCGTCCGTCCTTCCCTCCCTCCCTCCTGCTCTTCCTTTCTTCCTTTTCTCCTCCTCTCCTTCCTTCCTTCCTTCCTTCCTTCCTTCCTTCCTTCCTTCCTTCCTTCCCTTCCTACCTCCTTTTCCTGGAGAAAGAGACAGAAATCATTTAGCAGTCTCTAGTGTTAGATTTTCATTATGACTGTGGGATCATCTGTTGGCTAATATGTTCTGAGTAGTGTGTGCTTGGTGCCTGTTATTTGCTACTGATGTAAAGATAACGAGACATAGTAAGAACATTCTAGATGATTGGGTCACACAAGCGCCTATGCAAACAATCTTAACTACAGAGTAATCAGTGGGTCTGGGATGAACATTTAACTCAGTTCTGGAATGTCAGAGGGAGATTCCTGGAGAAAGAAAGGCAGAAATCAAAGGTGTGGGAGGGTAGTACCTCAGGCTACAGAACAGTATGTACAGAGGCTGGGTGGTGAGAAGAGATGTGCGTAGATTGCCTCAAGCAAAGGATGCTGGGAAACAGACAAAGGTGAGGCCATATTAGAGAAGTAGGCATCAATGAACCACAGACTCCATGGTGTAAGCCTGCCATTGACTTCCCATCTGTGGACCATTTTATTTTGTTTGAGCTGCTCGGATTCTTCTTATCTTCTATCAGTAAACATGTTAGAAAGAAAACAAGAACAAATTGGGGCTCACTGTCAGCTACTGTGGATTTCCTTCTGATTTTAAAAACCTCTTTCCACTTGCCTGCTTTCAAGTTTGCATCTATAGCTAATTCTTTGCTGGTATGTAGAAATATCTGAGAAAGAGTTCTACCGTTGCAGCTTCCAACTTGTTATAGATAAAATGAGGACAAGACACAATGACATGTGAGTCTATTTTCTTTCTGGTCTTTTATCCCTATGCTTTTGTCTTTTTATTGAAATTCTCTCTCTTTTTTGATCAGAGGAGGAATTATGCTTTGGGTTGGTCCTAGAAATACAGAGTCACTTATAAAAGCTTGATAAAGAGATAGGCACCCAGGTGAAGAAAAACTGCAGACTTGAGTCACATGAGAGCAGATGTTCAGTTGTTAGTTTATTACTAGAGGTTTTATATCTGGAAGCAATTTTGGAAATTATATTTGGGCTGTAGGCCATCATCTAACACTGAACACTGTCCACTAGTAAGGAACTCTGTCTGGTGAAGTTTTAGAGTATGTCTAAGAACACCTGCCCTGCCGGATACAGAGCCCCGATGGGTTCTCAGAGGGGACTTGGTCTGATTTGGAGCTGAGAGCCCATTCCTTCCAATCATTGACATTCCCCAGAGGCAGACATCAAATGATGAAAAACAATAGTCTCAAGATCCTGTGGGCATTCGTTTGACATGTTTACTTGTTCAGAGCAGCAGGCAGTTACATGCCTTTGTTAAGGTAATTGATCCCTAGACATTTATACAAAGTCACAATAGGGAGCGTGGTATAAATCCTGATGGAGCTATTGGAAAGTGGTTAGTCACTGGGCACTATTTTGCTACCTCTGTAATTTGTACTTAGTTTCTATATGCATATGCTTCACATATTAGAAAAATGTAAATATACCTACCAATGGATTTCTATTACTTACCTGTAGTCTCTCACTTATCACCTATGATCTATCTTTATAAACTATCATCTATCTTTCATCTATCATTGGCTTCTATCTTTTATTATCTATTTACATCTGTCATTTATCAATCTCCCTATCTGCCTACCTATTCATCTAGTATTATGTATGTATGTACGTATGTATGTATGTATGTATGTATGTATGTATGTATCTGTCTATCTATGTATCTTCATATTGTAGCTCTTGCTTGCATCAAATGAAGCTTGCTCGTGGCCCAGGATTTTATAACTCATTCTAGCTGTGTTAAAAGGCTCAATGAGAGTTTTTGATTTTCATGCTGAACCCTGCAGCAATTTACAGCAGGTCAATTATGGTTTATCTCACAGAGTTCCTGCTGAGGTAGGACTGAGCCAGCAAACATGGGACTTGGGTAGGAAACAGGAACTGTGTCTGTTTTGAGGGGGCGAGAGTAGCTCAGGCTTATCCTGTCATTATTGCACTCTGGTGAGCTTTTTTTAAATGAAAGGTTGCTTTGAATCTTCAGACCAGGACCTATTTTGTGATCATAATGGCTTTTCAAGCCCTGATATCTACTTATCTCTTCAGTAGGTGCCTGCACGTTTTAGAATTTTAACTCTTTCTGATGCTGTGATAAGTAGGGCTGGCATCCTATTTCTTCTTGGAGCAGCAAAGAGATAAAGACTCTTAGTCTGTCCACACACTTAGGCCCATATTAACTAGTACAGACAATCTTAGTGCTTAAATACAATTAAAGGTGCACAGTGCTTTTTTTTTTGCCTGTCAAAACCAGGTAAGGTTTATAAAATAGGCTTTAATATTTTTTATTATAAGGGAGACAAATCTCCTAAAGTTAGGAGTTAGTGAGGCTCAGAGGAAATGTCTTATAGATGAGCAGATCACAATGACAAAATCAATCCTGTCTGCTGTTACTGCTCAGCAGTTGACATGTTGAATGCTCATTCTTTAAGGTTTGAGTCAGTCTATGACATTCCTTCACTTTTTTAAAACATCCCATGTCATTCCTCTGTTAGGATCTGCTATGTGAAGCTATCGAAACCAACAGCCCTTAGTGCATTTGGCTAATGCAACTAACATTCAGTTTTTGTTCATTCTACAAGATTAGTAGCACTCAGCAGGGAACCTCTGTTTGTCATAGTCCCTCAGAACATGAGGCTAATGGGATTTCAATTCAGCTTGTACCTCTAAGATCCCCAGGAATCGTGGGAGGAGTTAGATGGAGGCTCATGCCTCTGCCTGGCAAGCATGCATGCCATTCCTTGGACAAAGCAAGTTACAGGTCACACCTAGTTGAGAGCTCAGAGGGATTTAGTTCCATCAGATCAGGAGAAAACTACAGATGGCAGAAGGACACTCTAAATGGCTGGGGACATAGCTCAGTCAGTAGAATCCCCCCCCCCAGGTCACATGTGCAAAGCCTTGGCATCTGGTCCAGCATCATGTAACCAGGCATGGTGGCACACCCTTCAGAGGTCGAGTGTCAGCCTCTGCTGCGTAGTGAGGTTGAGGCCAGCCCATTCCAAAAGACCCCATTTCAAAAAAAAAAAAAAAAACAGATAAAACAAAGCAAACTAAAGTAGAAAAAAGAAAAGAAAAAAGAGATCTCAATTATACTATGGAAACACACTAAACTGTCAGTCAGACTTTGTTCCACTCCTTGCATTTTCCATAAATAAGTAAGAGAATGGTGGTTTTTTTTTTCCAGTGATAAGAGAATGGGTTCTTTTAAAAGGCCAACTAAGTTATTTTTAAACACGCCTACTTACTGTTTCTGTGTAGTTAAAACATATACCCCTTGAGTGTATAGCCAGCTAATTTATTTATATCATGCTCAGAAAACATTTAATTATAATTTCCAGTTAAAATTATTCTTTGCATATTAGGTTTCTTTTAAAATCTCTTTTAGGTGCAATGCTCAATCTTTCCCAGATATATCACCATTACCACCAACCACCACCACCACCACCACCCACCACCACCGTATACAACAGTTAGAACTTTAAATGAAGGCCTTTATAGCTGAACTTTCTTTGGACTGCCTGTTCCTAATGACTTCTTTTTAATTATGGAAGCTTTGCCTTAGCATAGGCTTGTTCCCAACTAGCTCCTATAACTTAAATTAACCCGTTTGTATTAATATACATTCTGCCATGAGGCTCATTACCTCTCCTTCATAGTGTACATCTGACCGTCTGACTTCCTCCACATCGGACTGGCAAATCCTCCCACCTTTCACATTCTTCCCCAGAGTTCCCCTCTTGCTCCTGAAGTCCCACCTATCCTTTTCTGCCTAGCTATTGTCCATTCAGCTATTTACTAAACCAATCAGAAGGCGCCTTAGGTAGATGAGGTAAAACAGAGACATCATCACAGTGTACAAAATGATTATCCTACAACAGACCATAGCTTATCGGACATTTTCTATGTGAGAAGCACATTGCTATGTACTTTATAAGTTGTCTCATGCAGACTCCACAGTAATTCCACAAAATAGCTCTCGTAATTTTTATTTGACCATTGTAGAAATACAACCTCATAATAGTTAATCAGTTAACAGAGGAATATGCAATTTAGGGACCTGAGGTTTGATGCAGGCCACTTTGACTTTGCCTTCCAACCCATCCTCCATCTGCCGTCCATTGCAGCTTAGGAGTACTCACACATGTTCATCTACATGGGACGATGCCCATGTTTTCTTAATAATTTATATACAGAAAGACCTAATAGAGCACCACAGCTTTGATTAGAGCCCCTGAGCTTCCAGAGAAGGCAGCAGGCCTTATAGTTGAGAGCACAGACTTTGACTTCAGCCTATTGGACAGTACTTAGCCTCTCTCAGCCTCAGCTTTCTTTTCTGTGAGGTAAATCATAAAAGTGATTTATCTACCTAATCTCCTGTGAGGATCCAACAAGCTGTTATTCACAAAACATACCCAGAACTGTGCCTTGAACACAGAAGGCTTCTTATTGTTTATGTTGGTGGACTCTCTGGCTCTTAGAACAATGCACAAGACAGGCTCTATCTGGCTCTTTGACCTGAGGCACAGATGGTGATGTGGTTCTTTGGCTATATGAGGCTGCACATGGTTACAGAGGCATGAGATACCCTTGTCTCAGATGGGAAGGATTTGAATTTCTTATTAATTATACTTGGAAACATGGAAAGAGGCAGGGGCATGCAGTGAAGGCCATTTCTACTGAAGAGATTGAATCTGGTCTGGAGAGTCATCACTTTTCTTTGTGTGTGTGGGGAATGCATAGACTTTTAAGGAGTGGCAGGTAGTCTCCCATGGGATACTGTAATGGTGCAGGTGCTGTTGGAGCAGCAGGTCTATGGAGACAGCATCTTCACCAAGCTCTTGGTCAATAAGCTTGTTTTTTCCTTTAGTGGTCAGTGCATGGATTGAAAAAAGTACAAATGTGAACCTTTTATTTAACCCCCAAAATACAGAAAGAGTATGATTCTTTTCTTTTGCCAAACAGTACCTTTTTAAAAAAAGGGTAAATATATTCACATCCCAAAAGCATTAGCTCATCTATGTTCATAGCAACATTATTTGTAATAGCAAGAACCCGGAAACAACTTAGATGCCCCTCAACTGAGGAATGGATTAACAAACTATGGTACATCTATGCAATAGAGTATGAGTCAGAATTAAGGAAAATGGTATACTAAAATTCACAGGCAAATGGATGGATTTGGAGCATATCCTCCTGAGCGAGATCTCACAAACCCTGGTCCGTTGTCCATTGGACAGCAGGGGAGGAGACTCTACATGAGCAAGGAGATATGGACTATGAGGAAAATTCTCACAGTGATGGCTGGCTGGAGCTCTGGGGAGCTCACTGAATCAAGAACAGCCACCTGGGAATCATCTGAAAAAGGAACTAAGCCCTCCAAGGATAGACAACTGTCCACTGGCATGTGCAATATGTACAGCCTCAGGGGGAGGGTTCAGACTGTGTTTCTGTGTGTGGACTGGCATCTTGGAGCCCATTCCCTCCAGAGGAACACCTAACCCAGTCTGGATATTAGGATGAGGGAATTGGGCTGGAGGCTAGGGAGGAGGGAGACTGAAGACTGACTGGGAGAAGTTGGGAGGGGGAAGGGAATAGGAACAAGGGGATACATGGATAAAAAAATGAGACTTTATTCTATAAAAATAAAATAAAATAAAAAGGATAAATATTTTTTTTTAAGGAAAAGAAAAACAATCAGAGAAACAAACAAAACCCAAACTCCCTGAAGCAGGAGGAACTTCAAGGAAGGCATACCCATTAACTAGTCATCAAAGATGAATTTGGGGATATTAGAGCATGGAGGCTGGCATCTTAGAAGCAGAGTTGCTGTTCAGCTAAGCCGGTCATAGCTTTGCATCTGCAGGGAAGAGAAGGGAAATGGTGCTGATGCAGTGCCATCTCTGAGATCTGCATCCTGCCTCACTTAGATACATCACTGTTTTTAGAAGCCATCTGTAGCAGTCCTGTACACCATGCTTACTTACTTCTCTCACTTTTTGAAGGTGAGGAATGTGAGTTTTGGAGAACTGATGATCTGCTTGGGGCACCTATCAGGTGAAGAAGATGGGTGTGGTTGGAAAGTCACTCTTTCTTGAGGATGGAGCCTGTATGTGGACTGTTCTTGGAAGGCTGGATTTAAGAGCCTGAGTCTGGATAAGCCGGAAGTAGGACAGTTGTTAGGGTTTGAACATATTTAAATAACATTTTAATTCTTTGAGAATTTCATACCAGTGTTCAAATATTTTGAGCATATGCACTCTCTTATTCTCAAATCCTCCCATATTCATTCTCTCTCCATTTCCATCCTTTCTCATCCAACCTGGAGAATTTTTCATCTTTTTTTTCCCCATTGAGTTCAGTTCATATTACCCAGCTAGACTTGGGAATGGGGCCTGCCCTGGCATGTGGTCAATCTACTAGGAGTCACATTATTAGAGAAAGCTAGCCCTTCCCCTCCCAGTAGCTATCAAATGTCAATACCTCCTCAGTTAGAGATGGGATATTATATTCCACCCATACTCCATGCTAGGATTAGAGATGGGATATCATGTCTACCTTCTCTATTCCATGCTAGGATTTTGTTTGGCTAGAGCTTGTGGACATCGTATCACAATTGCTCAAAGTTCATATGTGCAACTTTCTGCTGGGTCTGGAAAGGATTGTTTGCTTGATATAATTAACCATCTCTGGCTTTTACAATCTTTCTGTCCTGTGTTTCTCGAAGATCCTTGAACCTTTCCAGGAAGAGTATGATATGCATATCTCATTTAGGGTTGAACACTCCACAATTTCTTGTTTCCTGCAGGCTGAACAGCTGAGAGGTTCTGTGCCAATCACCATCTACTGTAAGGAGAAGTTTCTCTGATGAGAATTGAAAAATGGTCTGATCTATGGATACAGCAATAAATCATAGGAGTCATTTCAGTACTATATCCATTTATCAGAATAATAGTATTGAGTTTTGCCCTAGGGCTGATGACCTATCTAGCCACAGATTTTTGGCCCATTAAAAATTCCAGATATTGGTTTCATTTCCTTGAGTAGGCTATAGCCCCAGTCAGAAAGTGGTTGGTTACTCCTATAACATCTGTATCACTATTGCTTCTATTGTACCAAGCATGCATAGACCAGTCACTATTGCAGCTTGCAAGGTTCACAACTGGGTGATATAGATAATTGGTTTTTCTCCCCTAGCAATATGCATAACAGTAAAGAATTAGAACAATTGAATCTGCTCTGATGTTAAAAAAAATGAAATTTGGTAACAAAGAATTCTTCAGAAAACTAGAAGTAGACTTTTGGGCAGCCGAAATCAGTGCAGTTTTTGATGGGAAGGGATAAAGCCTCTGACTTTGAACCACAGGTTCTGGAAGAAGGTGAAACAGAAAGCTGCAGAAGGCTCTGTCTATTTTTAGTTGGCTGGTAACCTTTCTTTTACTCCTTTTCTTAAGCTGATTTTTTCAGAAAGATGTCACTGAATTGCCTAATTAAAACAGATCAGTGCCTAATTTAGTCATCTAAGGAGGATGCTTCATGGCTGGGAATGAGCTCTCAGACAGAGGACTCGTTTCTTCTCCTCCAACTTAGTGTACTCTGTCGATACATTCTTGGTAAATATATGGACTGAAAAGGCCACTGGGCAATCTTTCATGGTTGATTTGAGCATTGCTCTCTATAAAATGGCATAGATTCTTATGTCTAGAGTTGCAAGTTATTTCTCATTTAAGAAAGTCATGCATATTAGATAAACCTCATGGCTAAGCATAAGCAGCAATGCAGTTTATAGGAATTTTATGTACTAGGAAGACACTGGCTTATGCTTTCATTTTATATATAAAGCTGGGATGAATTTCCACTCAGGTCATATTTGGACTTTTTCTTCTTATTTTTTTTTTTGATAGCCACCCAGATTTCTGCAGTGGTTTAAGTGAAACATAACTGTTTTTGTAAAGATGCACCAGCAAGTTGACAGCATTAGTGATGAAAGCCACAAAGAGCTCTCATTCATGTGCATGTCATGCGTGCATGTGGGAGTGTGTGTTAAGACAGGATTTTACTCTGCAGTTCACAGTCTGATTCACAGCCCTCCATCCTTAGCCTTTCAAATGCTGAGATAACAAATGGGGACCTCTATGCCTTGTCTGTTTTGTTTGTACATTGATAGAAATATATCTATTAAATGTATTCTTTTAGGCCAGGAATAACATTCAAGATAATCATTAAAATTTATAATTTCGCTTATAGTATTCTCTGAATAATTGCTATTTTATGTACTAAAATTTTATTTTCATTTCTAAATTTAAAGTTTGTGGCTTTTGAGTATAGATCATCCCCCCTATCCTTTCTCCGTGTGTGTGTGTGTGTGTGTGTGTGTGTGTGTGTGTGTGTGTGTGTGTTGTTGCTAGGGATAGAACCCAGGGCTTTATGTATGCTAGACAAGCACTCTACCACCGAGTTATATCCCCAGATCTTTTTATTTTACATGTATTTATTTTAACTTTCTTATTAAATTAAAAATATAATTACATAACTTCCCCCTTCATGTCCTCCTTTTAACTCTGCTCATGTTTCCCCTCATTCCTTCTCAAACTTTTTGATTGTTATTGTTACACACATATATGTGCATAAATATATCAATATAATAATTTCAGAGTTTATTTAGTGTGGTTTGTGTGTGTATGATTTCAGGACTGGCCACGTTTTTATTGGACAACCAATTAAGGGGCTCATCATTGGGAAAGACTAATTCTCTTTCTCAACAGTAATTAATAGTTCTTTGTTTAAGGGTGGGACCCTCTGAGATTTCTTTCTTCTGAGCTAGTATGCATTTTTTTTAATGGGAGTTTTTGTTGTAGCACATTCATGAATTATAAAATATAGCAGACAAGAAATAAGCAAAGTGCAGAGATGGAATAATATGGCCAAGAAACTAGATTTTATGAGTGGATATACACAGCTATACAATATTGTGCAAGATTATATTTATGGAAGAATAAAACATTTTTATTTATATATGATGTATTTATAATAATTCTTTTTTTTTTCATTTCATAAAACTGATCAGGTGGTAGTTAAGACTTTTGATAGGAATAAGATATAGGGAAACTTTATACCTCTTTCTAGGACAATATGGTATACTCCTAGAAATGCGAAGGGGGCTTGAGCCTTTCATAACTACTTTTCCTCCTTTTGACACCAAGGACAAACCAGAAAGTACCAGGGGGAAACAACCTTTTTGGAGGGTGTGTGTGGCCTGGGCTATAGCCCAGGGCCTCACATGTGCTAGGCAAGTGTTTCTACCACCTAACTTTCTAGTCCTGGCCCCACACAGAGGTCTTCTTGTCATGACAGGACCCAGTGAGGCAGTGACCGTAAAACTAAAGCCATTTTAACTGAGTGTTCAGAGAAAGGAATTGAAAGGCCCCTTCCAATCCTGTGATCCCGAGAGCTGGAGTGCCCATCTATGTCCTGTGTAACAGTCTACAGATGTTGCAGGGAGCCTTCCAAGTGGGCTCTCAAATCTCCCAAAGGCAAAGCCAATCAGAAAAAAACATTAAAGAAAAAAGACCATATTTCTTTGTCTTGTTTTGCTGTATAAAAAAGATCCCAATATAAATCAGGGAGGGGAGAAGACAGATAGACCCACCCTTTAGTGTAGAGAAATGGGAGGGCAGAGGGGAAGCCTCATAAGGGGGAGTGGGGAATGTCATTTAAGGCTTAAAATATTCTTTAAAAAACTGGAGGAGTCTCCACAGCCCCAGAGGAATTCCGGCAGAGCTTGAGGTTGTCGACGCTTGTGTGTTCAGAGTCGAGGAAAGGCAGCCGCTCTGCTCTCTCACTCTGGGTCACTCTCTTCCTTGAGTAAGTAAGAGTGCTGCAGGGCTCGGAAGGCCGAGATCCGCTTGTGTGGGTTAAAGGTCAGCATTTCCAGCAGCAGCTGCCTTCCAGACTCCTCCATCTCCGGCACGACTGACTGCACTGGCCGAGGCCCTCTGGGGGAAAAGGCCCCTCGGGGCAGAGATACCTCTCGAGGCCATTCATCTTCTGGAGGCAATCCAATGAGATCAAAGATTTTGCCCAACTGGTCAGCTTCAGAGTTCCCACAGAGGAGAGGCTTCCGACGAAACATCTCGGCAAAAATACAACCAACACTCCACATGTCCACAGGTGTTGCATATGTAGACTGCAGAAGAACTTCAGGAGCACTGTACCAGAGTGTAACAACCACAGGTGTGAGGGCCATCTGGTAGCTGTAGATTCTGGCTAGGCCAAAGTCAGCCAGCTTGACTGTCCCATTACTGGTCACTAGAATGTTCTCCGGTTTCAGGTCTCGGTGAACAATGCAATTTGCATGAAGAAAATCTAGGCCGCTTAGAAACTGACGCATCAGATCCTTGATGGTCTCAACTGGCAAACCTGGTGGAGGTGCTTTGTCCAGGTATGTCCTTAGGTCCTGGTCTATATGCTCAAACACTAGGGTAACCTTGATGTCTCGATCAGTCCTCGAAGTAGCACAGACATCCATTAGCCGTACAACATTGGGATGCTCAAAGGCCTCCAGCCTCCTCAGTAAGGCCACCTCACAGACTGTGCTGATGGGAAGGCCCCCTCCGGCTCCTCCTCCATTAGGAACTCTCACACTCTTGAGGGCCACAAAGTGGCCACTGTGGGGATCTCGAGCCTTCTACACCGTCCCATAGGCACCAACACCAATTTCAGCCACTGGTTCATATCGAGAGGTAGCCATTCTCGGAGCAGCGGATCTCCTTACGCCAAGCCAAGAGCTGTACAGGGAGGTGGCCCTTTATCTGGGCCCGGGAACCGGTTCCTGCGGCGCCATACACCGGGGATCGGTCCCGGGCAGCTGGACGCTACGGGCCCGACCATAGACACAGGCCGCGAGCTAGAGAGGCCCCCTCACCCCCACCTTATAATAATTCTTAATAGCATGTCCATAAATACAATGTTTCTGTGGAAGAGAACTTTCAATCTAGTCTCTAATCACTAGCCAATGTAATTTTAATGTAAAAATACCTTTTAAACATTAAGTCCTTATAAATTCAACATAATATAACCAAGTACTTCTTAGGGCTGAAGAAAGTAAAAACTAAAAGTAGAAACAGTCTGGATGATAAGAATAAATAAATGAAATTTTTATGGTTATAATTTGGATAAAGTTATTGGAGAACCTAGACTAAAATTTCTTTTTCCTCCATTTGCTTTACCTTATGTTACTTTAAATTTTTTTTATGAGAATGTTTTATATACCATATACTTTGATCATATTCTTTTCCATCTGCCATCTCCTTCTCCAAACAATGAAATTTATGTTTGTTCTTCCCCTCTCCAAATAACATCAAACAAAAAACCAAACAAAGATCAAAACAAACATAGCTAAGTAAGACAATGAAATACCAACACCTAACAAGAAGCCCCCTTCCCCAACATAAAACGTTTTGTGTTGATCAATTTTTCCAAGGGTCTGCCCCGGAGCTTGGTTAGTATACCCAGTGAGACTTTATCTGAGGAAATGTGTTTTTCCCTTCCCAGCAGAAATCAATTACAATAGCTTCTTGATTAGGGGTAGGACTCTGTCTACTTTCCCTTCTCAATGCTAAGATTTGGTCTGGTTTGAACTTGTGCAGGTCCTGTGCATGCTGCCACAGTCTCTGTGAGCTCGTATGTGGATCAGCTCTGTTGTGTCTGGAAGATGCTGTTTCTTTGGAGTCATCCACCATCTCTGGCTCTTACAATTCTTTTGCTTCCTCTTCTGCATAAATTCCTGAAGCTTGGGGGTGGGCCTTTGTGAAGACAACCCATTTAGGGCCAATGCTCCAAAGTCTCTCAGTCTCTGCACATTGTCCTGTTGTGGGTCTCTATGTTAATTGCCCTACGCCTCAAGAAGATGCTTCTCTGATGAGGTTGATACACTAATATAAAGCATATTTATTGATTTTTATAACTATTCAGGTCTTGTTAGGTTGCGATACTGTCAGGCTTCAATCTATCTGTTTTTTGTGATAGAGTTTTTTTTTTTTTTTTTTTGAGGGGGTGCTTAGAACTCACCAATTAGACAGACTAGTGAGTTCCAGTGTGCCACCAGTTCTGACATTGATCACCTGGCTTCTGGCTTAGATCTCTACACATTGGCAGCAGGTACTTTACTAAGCAAGCTATTTCCCTAGCCCTGATTTGTTCTAATATTAAATATTAGAAAGAATGATAGCTACATAAATCACACCATGGCCCATCTAGTCCTCAAGAACTTGGGCTGATGGAGCTGTGTTCTGTGATCCTGTAGCTGTGAGCCTTTTCTGTGAGCCCCTGTGCATTACAGACGAGAAGGACAGAGATGGAGAAGGACACTGAAACCAAATATCAGAAAATGGGCAAATATTTCTATTATATTCAGGCTTCTCCCCACAGCTCACTTGCCTGGTCTCTGCGTACTGCTGCTGATTTCTGCAGTGGAGAATTTGTGATGCACATTTATTTTTATTTTGTTCATTAGCACTTTTCTCTCCCAAACTATCCAGATTTTTTTTCTCAGCATTCTGCTCCAGTTATGTATGCATAGCCATGCTGTCACATCTAGGGCTGTCTCTTGTTTGTAGTAATTGTGTTGTTTCTTGTGGGGGTGGGGGGTGTGAGGAATAAAAGTTGCTGCAGAGATTCGTATTGAGTGGAAGATCACATGAAACCATTTTAGTTAATTTTTTGCTTATTTGTTTCCAGTTTTAATCTGGCCTTTTTATTTTACACACATATGCATACCCGCTCTCTCCATAGGTGTGCTTAGATGTGTGCATTTATGTATGAAAATGAATGTAATTGGCTCTATCAAATTATTTTCCAGGCACAATGCTTAAAAATTTAAACAGTTGACTTTATCTCCGACATTGAGGAAATTCAGAGAATCATGACATACTTTAAAAACCTGTACTTTACCAAATTAGAAAAAAAAATCCAAAAGAAATGGATATTTTTTGCTACATACCACTTACTACAGTTAAATCAAGATCAGATAAGCGATTTAAACAGACCTATAACCATTATTGAAATAGACTCAGTCATTAATAGTCTCCCAACCAAAAAAATCCTGAGCCAGATGGTTTTTAGCATAGAATTCTACCAGGGTTTCAAAGAAGAGTTAATTTCCATACTCTTCAAATTATTTCACAGAATAGAAACAGAAGGAACATGGCCCAATTCATTTTTATAAGGCCACAGTTATCCTGATACCCAAATCACACAAAAACCCAACAGAGAAAGAATTGCAGACCAATTTCCCTTATAACAGATGCAAAAATTCTCTACAAAACATCTACAAACTAAATTGAGAATGTATTAAAAAGATTAACCACCATGATCAAATAGACCTTATCCCAGAGATACAGGAATAGTTCAACATATGTAAATTTATAAATGTAGCCCATCATATAAACAAACTTAAAGACAAATCAGAGTATTATCACATTAAATGCAGAAACAGCCTTTGGAAAAAAAATCCAACATCCTTCATGATTAAAGAAAAAATCCAACATCCTTCATGATTAAAGTTCTCGAGAAATTAGGGAAAACAATGGACATAACTCATTATAATAAAGATAGTATACAGTAAGTCCAAAGTCAACATCAACTTAAATAGAGAGGAACTCAAAACAATTCCACTAGATCAGGAACAAGACAGAGTTGGAAAGTAAGAGATCAGAGTATCTTTGCAGATGATATGGTAGCATACATAAGAGACCTAAAAATTCTACCAGGAAATTCCAACAGCTGAGAAACACTTTAAATGAAGTAGCTGGATACAAAGATAACTCATGAAATCAATAGCTTCCCTATATACAAATGACAAATGAACTGATAAAGAAATCAGGGAAGCAATAGCTTTCATTGTATTCTCAAAATAATATCTTGGGATATCTCTAACCAAGAAAAGGAAAGACCTGTATGATAAAAACTTTAAGGCATTGAAGGAAGAAATTGAAGAAGATAAAAAGAATTCTCATGTTCATAAATCAGTAGGATTAATAGTGTAAAAATGGCCACCATACCAAAAGTAATCTACAGATTCAATACAATCCCCATAATAAGCCCAACACAATTCTCCATAGACCTTTAAAGAACAATTTTCAGCCTTGTGTATAAATGTAAAAACCCATGATAACTAAAACAACCCCAAATAATAAAATAACTGTTGGAGTTATCACCATCACTGACCTCAAATTGTAATACAGAACTATTGTAATACAAACAGCGTAGTATTGGCACAAAACCAGACATATTGTTCAATAGAGTTGAATTGAAGACTCAGACAGAAATTTATACACTATGGAAACTTGATTTTTGATAGAGAAGCATATATATGTATATATATACTGGAAGAAAGAGTATCTTCAACAAATGGTTTTTGTCAATCAAACTGGACAAAGGCATAAAGAACAACGCAAATAGATATACATATATTACTCTATACAAAATTTAGCTCTAAAACTATATATACTGAATCTGATAGAAGAGAAAGTGGGGAAGAAACTTGAATTCATTGACACAGGAAAGCACTTTCTAAAAAGAACATCATTAATTCAGGGACCAAAATAACATTCAATAAATGGGATCTCATAAAACTGAAAAACTGCACAGCAAAGGACACGATCATTTAGGTGAAGGAGTATCCTACAGAGTGGAATTTTTTTTATCACCTATACATCTTATAGAGGACAAATATCCAAAATATATATTAAAAAAACTCAAAAAACTAGATATAAAAAACCCCCAAAACAAATAACCCAACTGAAAAAATGGGATATAAGCTTGGTGGTGTTGTTGCACACCTTTAAACCCAGCACTCAGGAGGCAGAGGCAGGCAAATCTCTGTGAGTTTTGGGCCAGCCTGGTCTACAGAGTAAGTTCCAGGACAGGCTCCAAAGTTACACAGGAAAATTCTTTTTCACTCCCTTCCAAAAAGGCGGGCTATAGATCTAAATTGATAATTTCTTTATTTTGACATCTTTATTTAAAAGTTTTAAAAAATATATTCACCACAGTTACTCTTCCCTTCTCCCACTCACCCTTCAGCTTCCCCCACCCTATTCCCAATCCACTTCTTAAAGAGATTAGGACTTCTTATGGGGAGTCAACAAAGTCTAGGATATCAAGTTGAAGCAGGACCATATTCCCCCTCCCATATCAAGGCTGAGCAAGGTATCCTTCTATAGGAAATGGGTTCCAAAAAAGCCAGTTCATGCACTAGGGATAAATTATGGTCCCACTGTCAGAGGCCCCACAAACTGTTCAAGCCACACAACTGTCATTCACACTCAGAGGGCTTGGTTTGGTTCCATGCAGCTTCCCCAGCTGTCAGTCTAGAGTCAGTGAGTTCCCAGTAGCTTGGGTCAGCTGTCTCTGTAGGTTTCCCCATTATGATCTTGACCCCTTTGCTCATATATTTTTTCTTCCCTCTCTTTGATTGTACTGGGAGCTCAGCCCAGGGTTTAGCTATGCATCTCTGCATCTGCTTCCATTAGTTGCTGGATGAAGGTTCTATGATGACAATTAGGGTGGTCATCAATTTGATTACAGGGGAAGGCCAATTCAGACACCCTCTCCATTATTTTTTGAAGTCTTAGTTGGGGTCATTCTTGAGGATTCCTGGGAGTTTCCCTAGCACTAGATGTCTCCCTAATTCCAAAATGATTTCCTCTGTCAAGATATCTATTTTGTTGTTCTCCCTCTCTGTCCCTCCCCCAACTTTGCCATCTTGTTCAATCATGTTCTCTTTTGACCTTCCTGTTACTCATCATGCTACAATTTACTCAGAAGATCTTATCTATTTCCCCTTTCCAAGGAGATCCATGGATGTCTGTAGTGGGATTATGTTATTACCTTGTAAATAATTGTCTTGCCTACTGGTTTAATAAAAAAGCTAATTGGCCAAAGGCAGACAGAAAGTGTGGGTGGGGCTACCAGACTAAGAAAACTGAGAACAGGAAGAACAGAGCAGAGATGCTAGAGAGATGCTTGGAGATGCAGAGGAAAGATGTTGAAATACTGCTGAGAAAGGTACTGAGCTGCATGGCTGAACAAGACAAGAATCATGCATTAGTTTGAGAAAAGAGTTAGCAAATTATATCCCTGGGTCTTAGGCCAATCAGCATAAAATTAACACAAGTGTCTGTGTGATTATTTGGGCCTAAGTGGCAGTGGGATTGTGAAAGGGTCTGAATCTCAGGGCTAGGCCTGAAAGTCTGGGCCAGAAACATGGTACTACAGATGTCTCTTTTAGGACTCTCCTTGTTACCTAGCTTCTCTGGGTCTGTAGATCATAGCCTGGTTATCTTTGCTTTATATTTGATATGTACTTATGAGGGAGTACATACTGTGCTTGTCTTTCTGGATCTGGGATACTTCACTCAGGATGTCTTTTTCTAGTTCCATTCATTTGTCTTCAAATTTCAAGATGTCATTTTTTTTTTTTACTGCTACAGAATACTCTATTACATAAATGTACTATATTTAAAAAAAATCATTCTTCAGTTGAGGGGCATCTAGGTTGTTTCCAGGTTATGGCTATTAGAAATAATGCAGCTATGAACATAGTTGAGCAAATGTCCCTGTGGTATAAATGTGCATCCTTTGGGTATATGCCCAAGAGTGGTACTGCTGGATCATGAGGTAGACTTTTTCCCAGTTTTCTAAGAAACCACTATACTGATTTCCAAGGTGCTGTACAAGTTTACACTCCCACCAGCACTAGAGGAGTGTTCTCCTGGCTCCATATCCCCTCTAGCATAGGTTGTCATCAGTGTTTTTGATCTTAGTCATTCTGACAGATGTAAGATGTATCTCAGAGATTTTTTTTTATTTGCATTTCCCTGATGGCTAAAGATGTTGAGCAATTCTTTAAGTGTTTTTGAGCCATCTGAGATTCAGATAATTCTTAAAAGAGGAAACTGAAATGGCTGAGAAACACTCAAAGAAATGCTAAACACCCTTAATCATCAGAGAAATGCAAACTAAAACAACTTTTAGATTTTATCTTATACCTGTAGAGTGGCTAAGTTCAATAGAACAATGACAGCTCATGCTGGCAAAGATGTAGTGTAAGAGGGGACACTCATCCATTGCTGGTGAGAGTGCAAACTCATACGGTCATTGTGGTAATCATATCTCAGTTCTTCAGGAAGACAGGAAGCAATCTACATCAAGATCCAGCTATACCACTCTTGGGTATGTACCCAAAGGATGCTTCATCTAACCACGGAGACACTTGCTCAACCATGTTCATTTCTGCTGTATCATAATAGCTAGAAATAGGAAACAGCCAAGATCTCCCTCAACAGAATTGTGGCAGGATCAAGCACTATTTAACAAGACCTAGAGGTGTGGCTTTAAGATCTTAAAGACCTCCATATGAGGCATGGCCAGCCTCTTCAAAGACCGGTTGCACGCTGCCTCCCCTTCCTGTTGGTTCCCCATGTCCTCGGAGGGAGGATCGCCATCACCACCTTGTGGGACATTTCAACCATCCAGGAATTGCCCTAAAGTTCAATCTTGTATCAGTGAATGTTTCATATAAACTCCTTAATAAATATTTATCTTTTTATATAATCAGTTGCCAGTAAATAATTCTTACTATACAGAATAATGTGATACATTTACACAATGGACTATCACTAAGTCATTAAAAAGAATGAACTCAAAAGATTCACAGGTAAATGAATGGAACTAGAAAAATTCATCCTGAGTGAGGTAACCCAGACTCAGAAAGACAAATATGGTATATATTGGCTTGGATGTGGATATTTGCTGTTAAGTCAATGATACCCAAGCTACAATTCATAGAATCACAGAGGTTAGGTATAGAGTAAGGGCTGGAGTTAGAAGGGGTGGGTGGGCAAATAAATCTTCCTTGTAGAGGGAAATAGAACAGTTATGGATGAATGGTGGGGGATTGGAGTGGGAGGAGCCATGTGGGGATGAAGAGGGAAGAGGAGAATGAAGGAGGGAACATGGGGAGAGACGGCTAAAATTAAGGTCCATTTGAGAGGTGGTATGGAAACCTAATCCAGGAGAAGGTTCTTAATATATATACGCATATGAAGCTGATCTAAATGAAATCATCAAATAATAAGAGGACAGAGATCCACCTTACCATCTCTTGTCACCAAATAAAGTTTCCAGTACCAGAATTGGGTTACATCTAATTGTGCTGTTAGACAAAGGGGTCCCATGGGAGCCCAAAACAACCCAGCCAAAACTATAGGTTGCTCTCCACAAATTGATGGCAAGTCCCCACTGCTGAAGACAATATCTATACAACTCATTTAACATGGACATACTGAGCTGGTGCCTATATAGAACCTTTATCCTATATTCTAGCATCTCTAGTACAGAAAAATATTCTTCATGCTCCCAAAGGAGAAATATAAACACCAACCCAGTCACAAACTCTCTGATTTACAGTGGTGCCCTGCCTGAAATGGTGGCAGAAAGCTTGTTGGAGTAGTTAACCAATATCTGATTTGACTGAAGGCCCACTTCATGATGTGGGATTCCTACTGGACATTGCTTTAGTGACCAAGAACTTGAGACCAGATAGCCCAGAGACCTAGAGTAAAATAAAACACTACTGTTCTACTTAAAGAATATAGCAACAAAACTCCTAAGATTTCTGCTGTACTCACAGATCAGTGCCTTGTTCACCCATCATCTGAGAAGCTTCCTTCTGCAGCAAATGGAAACAAGTACAGAGACCCAGAACCAGACATGATGCAGAGAGTGAGAGACTTTGGAACAGTCAGCCCTATAATGAATATCTCTATAAAATTCATCCCTTCAGTGCTCAGGGAACCGCAAGGAAGAGGATGCAGAAAGAGTGTAAGAGCAGAGGGGACGGAGGACATGAAGGAAGCTAAGTCTTCTATTCGACAGGATTGGAGCACATATGTACTCACAGAAATTGAGGGCCTGCACTGGTCTGCACCAGATGGAGCCCTCGAGCTAAAAGGTCACTTGCCTTCATACCTAACTGGAAGCTTTCTCCAATCGATAACCACTTGCAATTGAAAATTTAGTTTCCTCCAAGGGAGTCTCACTGGAAAAACAAACCACTCCTAAGGACAGACTGCATGTACATGCTGCAGAAAATAAATTCAATTGTAGTTTTGGAGGGTCCTTTTCTCATGTCATGCCAGGACTTTTCCCCTTTTTAAAAATTACATTATCTTATTTTTAATTTTTATTTTACTTTATATATTTTTACCCTACATGTCCTTTGTATATATATTATGGCCTTGAGTTTAATGTTTCTAAGGGATTCCTGAGTCTGCAAATGAGTGGATCTTTGTGTTTCTTGTGCCTTTGGGGGGTGGTCTTTTACTTCTGCTTGTTTCTTTTGCCATATTCCAATGTTTTATATATTATATTTTATTATTATCAATTTTGTTTAATAAAAGAAGATGGAAAGGGAATGAATCTGGGTGCAAAGGGAGGCATTGGGATGAGTAGAGGGAGGGCAAACTTTAATCAAGATGTGTTATATGAGAAAAAATTATTTTCAATTAAAAGAAATTTTCTCACAAGAGTGCTCACAGCACCTTGGACTTTAGTTGTTTTATGTATAGTCAACTTGACAACCAACGTTATGTATCACAATGATATAAATAATATAAACAAATAGAAGGACAGAAATCATATAGTCATTTTAATGGATAGAGAAAAGACCTTTGATAGGATATTACATAATTTTATGATAAAAACCCTGGAGAAACTAGGAATGGAAGGAACATGTCTCAACATAATAAAGCCGTAGCTGACATATCTACAGCCAACATCAAGCTAAACAGAGAGAAACTTGAGCCATCTCCGTTAAAACTGGAGTCAAGACAAGAGCATCACTCTCTCACTCCTGTTTGACTTGGTGCCTGAAGGCTTAGCAGTGGTTCTTAGTCTTCTTGATGCAGAAACCCTCATGGTGTGGTGATGCCCAACCATAAAACTTTTGTTGTTACTTCATAACTGTAATTTTGCTACTGTTAGGAATTGTAATGTAAATATCTGAAATGTGACCTTAATGGGGTTGTGACCCACAGGCTGAGGACCCCTCTCTTAGAGCAAAAAGACAAACGGAGGAAATAAGAAGAAGATGGATAGGAAAGGAGGAGTCAAAGTATTCTTATTTATAGATGGCATTATCCTATACAAGAGAAATCCTGAAGACTCCAAACAGGCAAAATACAGAATTAACAGACAAAGCCCAGTAACCTTCCTATATGCCAATAATAAATACACAAATACAGAAACCAGGGGAACAATTACAGTCACAGTAACCTCAGAACAAAACAAAACAAAACAAAACAAAAACAAACCCATAAAGTATCTTGGAATAGACCCAACCAAGGAACTGAAAGATCTTTCTAATAAAAACAAAAACAAAAACTTTAATAAGAAGCTGGGCATAGTGGTGCATGCCTTTAATACCAGCACTTGGGAGGCAGAGGCAGATGGATCTTGGTGAGTTTGAGGCTTTCCTGGTCTACAGAGTGAGTTCCAGGGCAGCCAGAGTGATATAAACTCTGTCCCAAACTCTCCCAATCCCCCAAAGGAAGTAGTCTAGAGAACTACACCCATATTCCCCAAAAGTGGATTGTGAATGTTTATCTCTGTTTACAGTGCTGGTTGCAAGTTGTTATAGATAATGGTGAGAAAAAAGCCTTACAAAGGAAATTAGATTTGGGGTTCTTGTTTTTTTTTAAAAAAGGGGGGAATGGTATGGGATTTTACTTTTGTACAATATAAATATTTGTCACTGTAAATATTGGTTTAATAAAATACTGATTGGCCAGAAGCTAGGCAAACAGGAAGTATAAGCAGGATGACTAGACAAGGAGAATCCTGGGAAGAGGAAGAACAGAGCAGATGCCAACCAGGTGCAGAGGAAGATGAGAATGCTGCATTGAGAAAATGTACCAAGCCACGTGGCTAAACATGGATAAGACTTAAGGGTTAGTTCAAGAGTAAGAGTTAGCAAGTAATAAGCCTGAACCACAGACCAAACAGTTTATAATTAATATAAGCCTTTGTGGGATTATTTGGAACTAAATGGCTGTGGGACTGTCTGGGCAGGACAGAGAAATTTAGGACTATAACCACCACCACCATCACCACCACCACCATAACAAAGAACCAAAACCAAATGACAAAATACCCTTTCAAGTGGTGAAGAAAGGAAAGTACTAGGAGAGGAGAAGACCCTCATGCTCATGGGTTGGAAGAATTTTTTGTGGTTGTCCTATCAAGAACAATCTGCAGGCAAATACAAAACTAATCAAAATTACAGTAAAGGACTTCACAGAAATAGAAAAAAAAAAAACAAAACAAAACTCTTTCAGTTCCTGTGGAAGCAGAAAAGACCTCATAGAGCCAAAGCAATCTGAGCAAAAAGAATAGTGCAAAGATCATCACTATGCCTGATATATATGACAGAGTCACAGCAACAAAAACAGCAGAGTACGACACAAAACAAGCCCCCAGATTAAGGGAATAGAACAAAGGACCCATATATGAAGCTGTGGAGCTGCAGCCGTCTTACTTTTGACAAAAACATCTATCTGAGAAAAGACAGCTTCATCAAGAAAGCTGTGAAAGCTGAGTATTCACATGTGAAAAAGGAAAACCCAGTCTTTGTATCTCATCATGTACAAAATGAGATCCAAATGAACCGAGGAGTGCAATATAAGACTTGGAACTCTGAAAAAAGTAGGGAGTGCAGATCAAGATACTGGAATAGGTAAAAACTCTCTGCATAGGGCCCTGGTCACTCAGGAAACAAGACCAATAGTTGTCAAATGGGACTTTATGAAAGTCAAAGCCCTCTGTGAAGTAAAGGACACTGTTAAGTGAGTGAAAAGGCAGTCCACAGAATGGGAGGAGATCTTCTCCAGCTGTAGATCTGACAGAATTAATATCTAGAATATACGAAGAACTAAAAAAAATCAAGGAGACAATTCAATCAAAGGCACAAGCTGTAGAGGACAGAGAGATCTCAGAAGAAATACAAATGGCTAATAAATACTTCTTAAATGTTCAACATTCTTAGCTATCAGTGAAATACACATCAAAATTACCCAGACAGTCTGTCTTCAGTGAGAATGGTTGTCTGTAATCAAGAAAATAAATAACAACAAATGCTGATGAGGATTTAGGGAGGGGAGAATACTTACCCACTGTTGGGGGGAGTGTAAATTGGTACAGCCCTATGGAAATCATTGTGAAAGTTTCTTGAAAAAACTAAAAATATAACTCCCATTATCTGGGCACATACCCAAAGACTCTATGTACTGTTTCAGAGATACTTGCTGCTCTACATCCATTGCTGTTCTCTTTACAATAACTAGGAGATGGAGGGACCATATTTCAGCATAATAAAGACTATATGTGAAAACTTGCAGACATCATGCTAAATGGAGAAGTTTTTGATTCATTTTCACTAAGATTATTAACAAGACAAGAGTGTAGGAGTGAAGTGGAATTGGCCTAGATGTCCATCAGTGGGTAAATGGATAATGAAAATGTGATGCATATATACAAGGCCATTTTATTCCACTATAAAGAAAAATGAAATTATGGAATAAGCAGGAAAATGGATGAAATGGAAAATATAGTAAATGAGATACCATAAGCTCAGAAAGATAAATGCCACATGTTATCTCTCTTATGCAGACTCAAAGTTTTAAAGTTTAGATTTGTATGTTTAACTTGGAGCATCTGTAGGAGCCAGGAAGCTGGAAAGGGGCCCCTGGGGGTCTGGGTATAAAGAGTACGTAAGGGAAGGGAGAGTAAGAGACCACTGGTGATATGAAAGCAGAGAGGTGTATGTCAGAGGTGGAAAGGCCAAGTGGGGATGGAGGTGATAGGAAAGGGGGTTGGGGGAGGTAGAAGAGATGGTTAGCCAAAGCTACCCTTGTAAGCTAATTAAAAATACAATTGTTTGAAAACTAGCTTGATTGGGTAGATAATGCTGTTCCTAGGAGCCACAGGACATTGAATGAAAGTTTCAGCACCTGGTGTATCTCTGTTGGTTGTTGGTCAGAGAGTCCCCAGATGTCCCCCAATAAACCATATAATTTATTCATTCTTCTCTGTTGCCCACCAGATGATATGATAAGACTAAAGATATTGCTAAAGAAACCACACACTGTGTGGTTGCAGACCATAGAGAAATCAAGCTGGACTGAGCTGGATGAGTCCTTCCTATGGCATTGATAATTCTGGAAGGTGCTATGCTCTGAGGAGAAAAGTCATAGGCAGTCTTGCCCAACAGTGAATTTTGTGACCTACAATATTGACTTCCTAGACAAGGTGTGCTCACTGGACCAATGGTGGCATGACTGGTATAAGGATAATCAATGTCTTTATGGTTGAATCTGAGGCCTGCTCCATGGGACAGTATTTATGCCTTGTATAGCAAAGGAGTCAAAAATTTATGGCTCATGAGGTCATAGGCCCTATGGGAGAATCTACTATTGTCATTTTGCTAAACAGAAAAGTGTCAAGTGCCTTTTAAATATTTATATACTAGATCAGTTCTAATCTCTGCCTACATCAGGAAGCTTACATTTTGTAGTGGGCAACAGATAATGCAGAGACTATAACTGGTCAATGTGCTGAGAATAAGAACCTTTTGAGTCCTCAGTTCTAAACTGGGTGTCTTTATTATGTCATTGAAGTTTCAGGGAATACTGTGGAAGAGCACATGACATGACTGCCACACCCATAAGCTCACAGTGGTTACCTGCATAGAACCTACACAAGAATGAGCTTATTTATATGGCCAGAGGAGATGTTCATGAGTCCCCACCTCTCCTCACATAGATATAAGCAGTTAATGGGTTGCTGGGGGTAGGGTTGTATTGCTCAGTGGTGTACTTCATACTACAGAAGTAGTATTTTAGCTTCTTTTATCACACACAAAACTTGGAAGAACAAAAGATGATGTGGCAACCTCTTTACTATCTATATGATTTATAGTATCATATTAAATACATTACACACACAAATGACTTAAAAAACAAAGAAATCAATTAACTTCCTTAAATCATACAGAGAAACCAAATAAACTCACTTTGTTCCTAATCTGGCTGGCCCTTTAGCCAAATCCTGCTTGACAATAGTTGAATGATATTGTAGAAAGTGAACAAGTGATTTGGAATACTGATACAGCCATCCAAGGCATTCTTCTCTGGGAAGAAGCTGCCATATATGTATATCTCATCATGAGTTAGTGAGTACTTAGTTCATTGGAGGAGTTTTTCCAAGTATTTTGCATATGTTAACTCATCTGATCCTGCTTACAATTACTAGTTGGCATCATTGCAATTATCATATCACCTGTGAGCTTAAAACAGGTAGAGTCAAGTGCATGGGAAAGGCTGCACAGCCAGAGAAGATAAAGACCCAGTTTGGAACCAGCTCAGGTGGATCAAGAGCTCACCCTCTGAACCCAGCCTTGCACTGCCTTCCCTTGGTGATTGTGGGCATGTTTGACTAGGAAGAAAAAACAAACAAACAAAAAACCACAGACAGAAACTGGATGCGTAAAGGCCAAACCTGAAATAGTTCAGCTGAGTCTGCAGACAAAATTAACAGGACTTTGGGAATTCCAAGGTAGGACTGAAGACAGACTGGAACCCATGTGTAGGAACCTGTTTGCTGCTGTCTAGAAGTTGAACAAGTCCCAGGTTTGGGAAAACACAGAGAAATTTTCAAATATTGGGTTTGTCCTAATTTAAACAGCTACTCCAACAAGTAACCTTCCCTGACAGACAGGGCCTTAAGATAGCATACTTTGGGTAAGGATTAAACCAGGATGGTGTCCAGTGAAAGCTTCAATGTAGAAAAGGCCCAGCAGACACAGGGAGTAAATTGCAAGAGGTCAGCTGAGACACCTGGGGAGAAATGTAACACCCTCCAGTGTAACACCCTGCAGAAATTAGATTGCCCAGCACAAGTGGGGTGGGAAATCAAACCAATTTCTCTCTGTCTCAATGGATGTTCTCATTGCAACGAGTGCAGGACTTGGGAACACCCAGACAGTTGAAATTTGGATTGGGCTAAAGTTACAAGTTTTTGATGTGTGAAAGTAAACACTCATTCAGTAAGTGTGTACTGAGCACCCTCTTTCTGTCAGGTCTTATTCAAGGGACTTCAGATACAACATTGAGCAAACCCGACTTGCCTGGCTAGAGCTTACAATCCGGTGGAGAAGGCTGACAAGCCGACAGCAGAGCACACTTAAGTGCAATCAATGGCTGGATGGGGAGCTTTGTGTGCTTAGGAAGGAGAGGGCAAAGAGCCTCTTAAGTATTTCAAAGGAGTTGCAGAGGAGGTGATGCTCGAATTGAATGGATAGTCAGAACTCTGTACAGAGATGTGTTTATAGAAGCAAGGAAAAAAAATGTTTGGAGGAAAGTTAGGCGAGGCTTCAGGAATGGAGGAGTGGTCTTATCTGGAAATTCATGATGAACAGGAGTGATAAGGGGGTTGTGGCAGATGCCGGGCTAGGAATTTCATGGGACCCTGGGAGGCATATTAAAGAGTCTGGAACAAGAAAGCTGCAGTGTGGTCAAGTGACAGCTATGAACATAAACCCCTAAAAGGGGGCATTAAAATTGTGTTTTATTATGTTAAGCTGAAGGTTTATGGTGTTTTTCAATTGATACTGAAGTTTTACTCTTTCAACAAGCTAGAATATAAACTTACCTCAAATCCATCACAACGATCCATCTATACGATCGTAGAAATGAACCTTAGGTATCCACCTTTTATCTATTGTGGTGATTCATATTCCTCCAAACTATTTTAATTAACTAAAACATTATTCACTACTGTTTTGAGGTATGGAAATATCAGCCACTTAGAATTTAAATTGGGGTGGCCAGAGCTTATACATCTATGTTCTGCTTCTTATGCCACTATTCTTTTGATGTTTGCATAATCATAAGGACCTCAATACTTGAATACATAGTCTCAAAATTATATAGTAAAGCTGGTAGCCTTGAAAATGTCAATGTGATATCTATAGATAGTGATATGTGATATCTATAGTAAATAAAGATATATAGTGGCCTTTTGGGTCACAGTAACACTTATTTACAGAGCTAATGTTTGTCCTAAGTTTTCAGGACCCTAGAAGAGAGTTTTATATAATTACTGATGCGAATTTCTCTAAAGTGTTTATTTTTGTGTTCACTTCTATTATTAAAAATTGTACATAAAGTATTATATAGTTTACACGGTTTTCATCTTGTGTGTAGTTACTGCCTAATGCTTTTTAAACTTGGAGCATTCACTATGATTAAATAAAGTTTCAAAATGTAAATATTCTGTTAATAAAATTAAATATCTTTCTTTCTTTTTTAAATAAGAAGAGTTCACAGTGAAGAAGACATGGGATTTGAGTGCCTGGACAAAGGGAGAAAAGACATTGAATTAGAGAATGGTTTGTTCAAGGAATAGCTACTTGGAGATGGGAGAGTCGGGGGAGAATGCTGGGCAGGGAGCAGGACAATGGGCTGTGGCAGGCTCATCTATGCAGGACTGTTGCAGACAAACACCTGCAACTGCTATACTTTTAGCTTGCTATTGCATGAATTCTATTTGATATTATAATAAAAACCCAGAGCCAGATATTGAGGAAAAACTGGAATATCAGAGAGACAGAGAAACAAACTACAGCAACTTCTCACCTGCCTACTCCTGTCTCCACAAAAGATCCTCCGAACGTCTCTCTTCAGCCCACCGAGCCGTGTCTGGGAAAGCTGGAAGCCTCTCTTTTCTCCTGCCACCCAGCTATCTTTTTTTTTTTCTTAGAAAAAGAATTAACTTTTAAAAATTATTTTTTTATAGAATAAAGTGTCATTTTTTATCCATGTATCCCCTTGTTCAAACTCCCTTCCCCGTTCCGACCCCCCCTGCTCACTCTCTCTTCTCCCAGCTCCCTCATCTCCTCCCCAGAAAGGGCGAGAGGTCCCACGGTCCACCCAGCTCTCTTAACTTCCTCTTTTCACATTCCTAAAGCTAGGATTGAAGGTGTGAGTCCCCATTCCCTGCTCTTTATGACTCCACTCTGTGGTTGACTCTCTGATATCCCAGACTAATTTTATTAAATTTATATTACCACAGCTTGCACCAGGAGTTGAGTAACAAGAACCCGTATCACATAGTGCCCCCAAGTGTCTGTGGGTAATGCAGGGAGCTTTGCTAAAATTTTTCTTTTGTGGGCTCTCTCTCTCTCTCCCTCTTTTTATATTGACATGGGGAGTTGTATTTTTTTTAACTTTTATTGAATTTTTTTTAACAGTATCACATATGTATAAAGTATGTATATGAGTACTATAACACACATTCTCTTTAGTCTTTCTTTCACCCCATCTAAAAAGCCACCTTATTGAGGAATAGCTTAACATATAAATTTTGTGTGTCATTTTTGTTAGGGTTTTTATTGCTCTGATAAAATGCTGTGACCAAAAGCAAATTGGAGAGGAAAGAGTTAGAACTTCAGATCAGAACCTGGAGGCAGGAGCTGATGCAGAAGCATGGAGGAGTGCTGCTTGCTGGCTTGCTCCTCACGGCTTGCTCATCCTGTTTTCTAATAGCACCCAGGACCACCAGCCCACCTCTATCAATCATCAATCAAGAAAATGCATCACAGACTTGCCCACAGGCCAGTCTGGTTTGGAGCATTTTCTCAGTTGAGATTTCTTCTTCCAGAATGACTCTAGCTGAGGTCAACTTTACTTAAAAGTAGGCAGCACACCTACTTCCAACATAAAATTCAGTAATTTTTAATAACTATAAAGTAAATGATAGGGGGCTGGAGAGATGACTCAGAGATTAGGAGCACCGGCAGCTCTTCCTGAGGTCCTGAGTTCAATTCCCAGCAACTACATGGTGGCTCACAACCGTCTACAATGAAATCTTGTGCCCTCTTCTGTCGTACAGGAATATATGCAGACAGAGCACTGTATATATAATAAATAAATAAATTAAAAAAGACTAAATGATATAACCACCAGCAAAATCTGTCTTAACAATTTTTTTTTTTAACTCATACATGCTTAGGAGTGCTCAAGCCCATTTACAAGCCTCCACCTCCAGCCTCAGGCAATATTTTATACAAACTCTGTGATCTCCTTACCTGGCTTCTTTCATTTAGTATGTTTTTGAGGTTCACCTCTCATAGAAAGTAACAGAAGTTACTTTCTGACTTCTCTCTCTCTCTCTCTCTCTCTATATATATATATATATATATATATATATATATATGTAATGACATAGGCATAGAAAGTAGCAAGAGTCCCATGATTTTATTATTAAATATTATGGCATTGCACTCATTAGCTTTTAAAATCAGAAACAAACACACAACAATGTAATAAGTACAACTGGTAAAGAGGATTCTATTCAATTGTCAAACATAAACTAAAGCCAAGTGCTCAGTTTTGGACTGCATCTTCCCACTGCATCATCCTGAAAATTATTTTTCCATGGAAACTCCAATCTTGTGAGGTTGTAGTGTAGATTATCCCAGTTAAGGTGGAAGCACTCTGCCTTAGCAGTCAACCCCTCTAAAAACAAGTGAAATATATGCAAAGAAGAAAAATCTCTAAATCTCAACACACACACACACACACACACACACACACACACACACACACACAGAATTTTCATAACAGCAATGAGTTGAAATACTGCCCAGCATTCTATTTCAACACAGAGAATACATTTTAGAAAAAACCTTTTCATAATCACTTCCATGTTGATTGTATAAACACATCAAAGAAGGCAGAGTCCCAAGGTGTAAAGAAGGAAAGAAGTGCTTTGAATGAGCTGATCCTAGATTTAATTAGCTAATATATATGCACATACATACATAGAGACATAATACACACATATGTGTATATGTATAACATCACAACTACTAGTACATGGACCACCCCAAACCAGCTGCTTTCTCGTCCAGGTAACAGTTAAGCTATATAGAAGGCACTAGCAGAACAATGTTTCTAACAGAAAATGAGGGCCCAGCCTGTTTTTAAATGACCCTGATTCTATGTCTGGGCCAAGATGAGGGAGTCTGAGTTGTCAAGTGAAGACTCTTGCCAAGAGTTTTAAGGTACAGACAGCTTTTACTAGCTAATAAAAACCCATGTAGCTACAAAGTACAGGTCACGTGGCAGACACTCTATAGTTCAAGCATACTGCAGATTTTATTATTTCAACCAGTCTTGCTAATAGTTTTAATTGAAGTGGCTTTGGCTTCTAGCAGTTTCTTCTTATTTTAGAAACTACTTCAGGCAACTTTGGACTGGACGGAGAAGAAGAATAGGGAGTAAAAGAGTCCCATTCTTTGCTCCTTCCCAGATGGTCTCCATCCACTTCCCTAAGCTAGAGGAAATCTTACTCTCTTGATGGGATCCCTGGTCAATGCAGCGCCATTTCTAGGCATAGAACCAGCTTTCCTCTAATGTTTTCTATGGTCTCTAACTCAGTGCTAAGCAGGAGATAGTGGCTTTGTACTCTCCAAATCCTAATTTGTAAATGGGAAAACCCATATAAAATCTTACTGATAATTTTATTCCACTACTTTATCTTGTAACTTAGACCTTCAAGGTTGAGAGAATTAAAATAACCTATGCATATGTTTTACTCAAGTTATTATGTGTTACCAGAGTATAACTTGGTCTTCTCTGTCTTATGAAAGAGTACATTCTGTATACTTAAATGTTTTCAGGTCCATTTTTTGATTAAGAGTGGTTGTGTTACTTGACATCTGATAGGACTTTTCATTCACTGTGACTGATGAATTACCTTCACATTTACTCAGAAATGGTTGAGTTTATTCATTAGTATTTATGTACCTGAATGGCACTGCTGGCACTGTCTCGACCATTGTTTGGACTATAATTTTAACAATTCAGTCTTGAGAGGGAGTTATCTTGTGAGTGAAAAGCATGAAGGGAATGGGACCCTCAAGCATTTGTGGCCTGGATGAAGGCTGGTGCCCATCCTTCTGAGAGCTGTAACTTCAGTGGGCAAGGTAAGGGGTGATTGTGACTAGAGTATTTTCAGCTACCTGCCGGAATGAATGACCCAGTTGCATTCATCCACTGAGAGTGAATTCTCTTCAGATCTTAGCACCTCCTGTCAATCACACAGTTCAAAGATTCCTGGGACATGCAGTGTCAGACAGAGATGCTTTATTGTTTCAATTTATCACTTTTTTTTACTTCCCCTGCTAACCTCTTAGGTTTGGAGGGTGAGTGCACCACATGTTTGCAAGACTTTATTGGGTTTATTGCTTCTGTATTTGTTCTAATTGACACTTTGATTGGGCTCAAATAGTGGGCATGCCTGCAGGGCCTTCAGACTTTCTTTGTCTTTCTTCTTCCTCTCATTCTTCTGAGGATCCTTCATGTCTGGTGATGATACTGAGGTTTTTCTTCCAGCTCCATTGCATCCTCTTTTTAATACAAGTTATGCTTCACATGAGTTATGCTTTAATTTTATAAACCAGATAACTAATGCAGGGCATTTAACTTCATAACAGTGCTGCAAGACAGATCCCATTGTGGTCTCCATTCTATTGATAAGGAAAGTGAGATTTAAGATACTAAACCATTGTTAGAAAGTGGAGAATAGAGAGATTTAGACTATATGCTTTTAGCTAGGATATTATTCCAGCCTCATCCACCTTAATATACTGCTTCTAGAGTCTTGAATTTTGCTGTGGGAGTTAAACATACATCTCAGGCTCTATTAGTATCAAAACCAAGTGAGGGCCTTAGATTATTCCTGAACTTAAACCTTCAGATAAAGAATATCATACCATTTTTATTTGGTATTTGAAGTTCTACCCTACAGCCTCAAGAATCTCTGGTACTGAACCAGGGCTATTGTTATTCTTTTTGTTCCTCTATTTCCATTATCTACAAGATATATATGTCTCCACAGAAAGAGCCCCAAAGAAGTACGTAGATAGATACCCTTAAAACAACGTGGAGAAAACCCATACATTCAAGTTTAATGACTGGAAAGTCCACTTTCTGCTGTTGTAATGGAATAGCCAAGGATAGATGTTATGGTTTGAACATATTCTCCTCAAAGTCTGTGTACTATAAAAATGAAGACATGTTAATAGTATTTAGAGGCAGCAGAATGTAGTGATACATATTTAATAAAAAGTCTGGAATATCAGAGGACAGAGTCACCCACAGCCAAGCCATGAAGGTTAGAGAGTGGTGACCCATGCCTTTAATTCCATCACTCAAGAAGCAGAGATCCATCTGGATCTGTAAGTTAAAGGCCTAATAGCCAGGCAGTAGTGGCACCCACCTAAAGCTCTAGGAAACTTTCCTAGCTGTAGGAAAGTTGATCCAGGAATTGAAATAGCTGGGCAGGGAAAGAAATATAAGAAGGAGAAGGCAGAACTTCTTCCCTTTGCCTGCTTACCCAGTCAGTCTGAGCATTTGTGAAGACAGGACCTACACCATTTGGCCTGAGGAGTTGGCTGGGTGAAAACTGGCCGTGGTTTGGTCCCTGTCTCTCTGATATTCCAGGTTTTCCCCAATATCTGGTTCCAGGTCTTATTAACACCAAATAGAATTTGTGCAATAGCAGAGTCCTTTGGAATAATTAGGATTAGATGAAGTCATGTGGGAAGAGCATCATGACTCAAGCTGTATTGCTTGCTCTGTCTAGCCATGCTATACATGATGCAGAAAGAAAGACCTCACCAGATGCCAAGCAGACATTGCCACTATGCTCTTGGAGATCTCAGTCCCTAGAGTCATAAACCTAATCAATGTTTATTCTTTATAAATTATCTGGTCTTTGGTATTTTGGTATGGCATTAAAAAACAGTTGAATGGAATAAAGTAAATAAGCTCATTATCATACATTTCTGGAACTTAGCACTGGCTGCTTCCTCCTTCTTCTTAGAAAAATTCTATTTATTTTATTTTATGCATATGTGTGCACCATATGTGTACTACACCCTCCAGAGGTCAGAAGAGGGTGTTAGATCCATAGAACTGGAGTCACAGTTGTAAGTTGCTGTATGGGTGCTGGTAACTGAACCTGAGCCCCCTGTAGGCAGTAATTGGTCTTAACCACTGAGCAATCTTTTCAGACTATGCTGAGTCCTTCTTCTTGTGTCCACATAGGATAGAAGGTGGAAGCACAAAGGAGGAGTAAGCACTGGATTCATGCTTCATAAGAGCAAAACCATCCCCAAGCCTTATAGAATCATCAATGAGCCCATTGATGAGGGCATGGCCTCCCCAGAGACCTCACCACCATATGGTTATACTGAGGATTAAATTTCTAGCACAGGTATTTTGGAGGGACACATTTGAAGCAATGCAATGTTTTTCTTTAAAGCATTAAAGAATCCAGGAATAAATTTTGTGTGAGTTGAGAGTAGTACTTTCTAGCAGACAAGTAGAGAAAACGTCCATTTATATCACTTTGTCTTGACTTTTAGCTAATCTGATTTGGTGTTTTAGCTAATGTTGTATGTCTCATTTTTAAGTTGCAAGTCTGTTTTGGAGGGGTCCCACAGGTTGAAGGACAATTTGATGTGGTCTATGATGATGCTATTTTCTTCGTTGAAAATTTCAGCACTGGTAGCAAGACGCTCTGTTGCTTTAGGCATATGAAGCTGTGCACTAGGTGTGTTTGCTTACTGTTTGGGAGGGCATTTTATTAGAATTGAGAATAGTAAAACAGAAGTTTTAGAATTTGGAATGCTTGCTAAGTGTTTGAATCCTACAGTAGTGACTTTCATAGAACGTTTTTTCAGTTTGGTTTTGTAGAAGCTAGGCAGACTGAGTAGAACTCTTCCCTGATGTTTGTGTCTTAATAAAAATTCCACTTACTGAAAGAATTCAAGCACTACCAAGACACTGTTTTATCTTAGATAGATGGAATAAGTGTGCAGTCACATAACACTGACTCTGAAGTCTCCAGATGTGCACATGGCTTGATTCCTCTGGTGCATGCTCTGATTATATTTAGACAAAACTTCCCAGAAGGTGCCTTTCAGTTTTGCCCCAGATTAATGAGAATGCTTGGCTATACTCGCTCAAAGAAGGCTAAGTAAGATTAGCTATGCATTAATTTACTTTGAATGGTAATTAGAAGGCTCTCTCACTACAATAACCCTGGGCTCTGTCATCTGTCAATTTGCCAACTATGAAAAATAAAATGTGACCACTGCACAGTTCCCTGAAGAAAAAAATTGAATACTCCACAAATTTTAATCATTTTTTTTATCTGCATCGTGAAACCCAAAGAGAGGCTGCTACATGCAATTCTGTGAGCTCAGTTGTTTTTTGAATGGAACAAATGCAGTCAAGAAATTTCACATTACGGGACCAATTACGCAGTGACTTCACTAAATCTAACCTCTAAAGCTGGCAGCTTTCACCTCTACTGTATAAGCATACAGTTTTGGAGAGTCACAGAATATGCTAATAGTTTGATTAAGAACTTCTGGAAAGGAGAATATCCTCCTGAGCAAGGTATCCCAAACCCAGAAAGATAAGCAGGGGATGTACTCACTCATTAGTGGATTCTAAACAAACAAACAAACAAACCAAAAAAGCAAAGCATGCCCAAGCTGCAAACCACAACCACTGAACAGCTTGGGATCAGAAACACCTTGGACTGACTCCTTGGATCTCACTCCCCCTAGAGGAACACCTGACTCAGTCTTGATGTTGGGGGGAGAAAACTGGATTTGCTAGGAGTGGAGGCTGTACTAAACAATATTGGGACCATGGGACTGTCTGCTGCCTGCCCATGGCGGGGATGGGGAGATGTGGAGAAGAGAGAATGACCTGATGTTGTGGGAGGGGGAAGGGACCTTGAATAAGGATATACAAGGATAGAAAATGTGACTTCTTTATTCATAATAATAATAAAAAAATTAAAAAAAAGAACTTCTGGAAAGGAAGATCTGTCACACACAAGTGTTAAGGGGATGAACCTCAAGCCTATTAATTGGGCAAACCTAGCTTGAGTTTGCATGATTTTGAAGAAATAAATAGATTCAGCCTCTGGGTCAATCAGTAGATGTAAGGCAGGACTTAGTATTTTTGGCTTTGTAATCTTTCCCATCTCACCTTGATCCCTCTTTCTTTCCATCCCAAACAGGGAGAGAGCTGGGATCAACAAATCACACATGATTGTTCACCATATTTTCACTGTAAAGCTGTCTCAATCACTTGTCCTGCTATGTAGCTCAGGCTGGCTCTAACTTGTGACTCCCCTCATATTTTGACCTCCCAAGTGCTGAGATTATAGGTGTTTACCAACACATCTGGCTCAGTCAATGTTAGACAAGGTTCCTACAGTAGACTGAGATCTTGTGTAATCATTTGGCAGCATTGCTAAAAAAGTATCAGCCTATTTACTACCTTCCTATTTATGCTCATCATTTCTCTAAGTAAAGGAACAATGACTCCTTTTGTAGGAAATTGGTTTAGCTTGAGAGTTATATTTATTTCTTTTCCTTTTTTGTTATTTTTTTGAGACAATCTCATGTAACGCAGGTTAGTTTTGCATTCTTGTTTCTGTTATTTTCACTCAGTGCTGGAATTACTGGTGTGGACTACTATGCCCAGCAATATTTCTTAAAAACCATAGTAATTTATAAGCTTATAATCCATAAGGCAGTATATTGTCATATCATAACTCTAACCTTTTTGTGTATCTATTTGGAGTTTCCAACCACTAGAGGGTCCTTAACCAGCAGCTGAAGAACACACACAAGAAGAGCTGTGGTGGCAACCTTATTTACTTCTAATGGCTTCCTCTAACTCGCTCCAACAACTGCACACTCAAAGAGGCTTGCGAATGAAGGTCAGTCAGTGGGTTTGTTTTCTATTACTGCTGTAACAATCACAGACTTGGAGGGGTGACACAATTCAAACCTAAGATGTTATTGCACAGAAGTACAACACAGATCGGGACTGTACCCTTCCTGGGGATTCTGTGCCTTTCCCAGCATCCAGAGGCTGCTGCAGTGATGTTTGATTCTTGTTCCTTCTTCCACCTTCAAAGCCAGCAAAGGCACACACTCTTCACTTTATCTTTCTCTGATACTGCTTACCTCCATAACCACAGCTGGGAAAGATCTCTCACTTTTGGCTTTTAAAAGAGATTTATTTATTTTATGTGCATGAGTGTTTTGTTGCATGTATGTATGGGTACCATGTGTGTGCCTTATGATCATGGAAGCCAGAAGAAGGTGTTAGGTTCCCTTAAACCGGAGTTACAGATGGTTGTGAGCCACCATGTGGGTGCTTGGAACTGAACTTGGACCCTTAAGGAGAACAGCCAGTGCTTTTAACCTCTGAGTCATCTCTCCAACTCCAAGAATGCCCACTTTAAAAGATTCATATGATTAGATTGAGAGCCTTCCCAAGAAGTGAAGAAAAATCTTATCTCTATAGCCCTTAAAACACATCTGGTAACATATGCACAGGTTCTGGGGAATTGAACAATGATTTTGCTTACCACAGCAGGGTGAGGAAAGACCAGTCAACCCTTATGCACTTATTGAAACCCTTATGCTGTGAAAGCAGATTCACTATTTATTTAATAAATAATAAAGTTACATTCTTTGCTAATTTACTGAAGAGTATGTTACTAGATCTTTTCAATGTGGTATTTTGGCTCCTAGAGAACAAAATGCTTTTCTATTACTGTAGCACAAATAAATGGGGAGACTGAAATGTTAACCATAGATTCCATAAGTAGAAACCAAAACAAGGTCCAAAGGCATGCCCAATGCCAGGAAAGCTGAGACTACAGTAATATTCTGTATTGTATTTTGCTTCTTTAAAAAAAGGACAAGACACAAAAGTCTTAACTGAGTACAGAGAACTTATATAAGCAAAAAGAAGTGTTTATTTTTTTAATATACCCACATGTAGTTGATTATTTTCTACATAATTTAATTTCTGGCTAAATATCAGTCAAAATGGAAGGTACTAGAATGCTTCATTATCCTGGGGCCCGCCCACTATGTTTGACTATTATTGTTGTTGCTGTAACAAAACAGCTGAAAAACCAAACCTAAATGGAGCCAGTGCAAGGTCTTAGACACAATGTTTGGCTCATTAAATTCTTCATATTCAGGTGTTTTTATTCCACTTTATAGATGAGACAATTGAGGGAGAAATTCCAAAATCACCTGTCTCATTTATTGCTTCTAACCATCAACAGATCAACTTGGATCTGATGGGGAGGCAATATGTCAGGATTAAATATATGCTGTCCAGCTGGCTTCCCAGGGGTATCCTGAGGAACGGTGCTATACAGAAGTTGTCCCATATGGCTACCATTTGGAATTGCTGTCCCCATAAGAGGACTTGGACACATGTCAGTGTTTGGGTGTGGATACCCATGGCAGCCAGGCACAAGTGTAGAGGTAGAGGAATAGAGGAGAGCTCTTCTCGATCTGGCTCACCTAGGATATCAAACCATTACAGTCTCACTTCATCTGTGTAGTTTCCTGGCCATTATCATGTGAGACTTAGGACATGTGGGAGCTGATTGGGAATGATATAATTCTTTCATGCCAGGTCTGCACGCTGACCCTTCATCTCATCAACTGTGGTAGCATCAAATGGTGACACTGAGCCTTAGATTCCTAAAAGAAGTTGCTTATTCTTGGTCTCTACTGGAAAGACAGAAGGATTAAGACACCCAGTCCACACACTTCAGTCAAACTGAAGACAGATCTGGGAATGGCAGATAAGAGATCAAAATGGCTTTTAGGTCTGTAGTTCATACTTGAACATATGAAATCAAGTGTTATTGAAAATCAGAAGGGTCCTTTAAAATAATTTGTATTTGATGATACAATTGAACATTTTTCCCCGTGACTTTGGCTTTAAAGGCATTCCCATTACCCTTGTAATTAATCACATAGATACTGACTTCACTGTCACGCTCCGGTACGTGGTCGTTGAGTGGATACAAACTATTAACCAGATACTGGCGTTTCCGAGGGAGCTTTTTGACACAGATGAGGTTGCAGGGAGAGAGTCAGCGAAATGGATGTTGAGAAACCCCGTGCCACCTTGTTTGGTCACAGAGGCACAGTGGCTGTAGGGGAGCAATCTCCCGTGGATCTCGGGAGTTCCCTGAGCCCCTGAAGGTGTTGACGTGGAGGCCTTGCTGGTGACTTTCATGAGATGCCTTTTGCAAGACTCTTCCCTCAAGAGGTGAACAGCTCAGGACTGGGCAGAAGCCTGCACATTTCCTCTGGCACTGAGTGCTTTTGTTCTCTTGGGAACTCAGCCCAGTTTACTTCCCCTGGTACCCACCCCCTCAGCCCAGATATTACTGATGCCCCGCGAGGAAGCCACTCTAAAGACTCACGTGGGGCCCATTAACACCTCAGCAGCAGCTCCCAGTGAGCACTGCAACAGCAAGACATCGTTTCAGGACTCCAGGCTGTACCCACAGCATGAGAGCCGCCGTTCCAATCTAGACTCTAATGCCTCCTCATGCTTCATTGTATTTAGAACCAGCTGTTTTTCTGCCATTATTTGGTGATTTTTTTTTTGTGTGTGTGCAAAATAAGCCACTTTATGAAAAAAAAATGCCTGATTATTGCTGCCAGAAAATTCATATCCAACAATTTTCTGTAAATGACAGTCTTAAAAAGTTAGTATTGTTTAGACAAATGCAAATATTTTCAACAATTATTCTGCATTTAATCACCACACAATCCTGCCCTCCCCATGTTCCGTTTCTTATCTCAGTGCAATAACAAACAGTATTTTAGTGAGTCTTAGCTGGATGCTGCTTACGCTTTTTTGTCCACCTTGTAGGAGGTCTGATCCATTTCAGCAGAAACCAGTTGATCAGGAGGAAATACTTAGGCTGTTAGGTCAGGGCAGACAATTAGGGTCAACACTTCCTTGACAGCCGAAGCCCAGAATGCTGGGAACTTGGAGCAAGAGTCATAAGGACAGAGGGCAGCTTCATGAGTCTTTGGGAACTTAAGCCTCTCTTTGCAGAGAGAAGGTTCAACCCCCTCCCCCACCTTTAAAAAAAAAAGATGGTATCTCACTGTGTTGTCCAGGCTGGCTTAGAATTCCAGTCCCAGGACTCATGTGATCCTACAGCCTCAGCCTCTTGGGTAGTAGGACCTTGTGCACACCATTATGAGGGCTATGGAAGTATCCTGATGGTTTTTCAGCCATGGGATAGATGATGTTTGGCTCACTCAGATGTCTGTTGGAGCCTCTGAGAATTCAAGTGGACAGAGCCTAAAAGTTCTCAACAATTCTCTGAAAGGGTTAAATGTGACTGCATCTGATCTGCTTGTAGCTGGGTAAAGAGTAAATGTAAGCCTTCCCAGGGGCTCAGCCCAGGCTAATGCTGACTCAGTGCAGCAAAGCATTAAGAGTACAGGCAGTGTCTCCCAGAGTAGCAGCCAGAGGTTGTTAGATGCTTAGGAAGATTTCTGTTCACAGGACCTTCCCATCTCCCTGTATAAAGCAAAGATGGAGTTGATTAGAGAGGCTCTTTGTGCTCAGAGGAAATGGTGACCCATGAGAGCAAAACTACAAGTGCGTGTGATTGCTGGGTATGAGTTATAGTCCGTTGTAAATCTGGATTGCTAGAGTGAGGGTGTCTCTGCTTTTCAGAGAGCAGGGTCTGCCAACACTGTCTACTGGGCATCTACTGAGCCAAGCTTTATGACTGACTTTCTGTGGGCCAGTGTCAGGCCACGTGTGTGTGTGCTTGTCTTGGCTGGGGAGGGCTGTTTCTGACTTCTGCCTCCTGGCTCAGTGTTGGTATCTTTGAGTAGACTTGTGACACACAAGAACTTCCATGGGTATGGCTAATGGGTCTCAGATTTCCGTGTGTGCACCGTCCTCTGTGCAGTGGGTAGACAGCTTTTCTGTCAGTAGAAGTTTACCTACCATCTTCACATTACTTCTCCTCCCAAGGACGGTCTGTCTACCACTTGGGTTTACATCACCACTTGGCAAATATGTGTTGATTGGCATTAGCAGTTCTGAGAGGGGGCCCGAAGATCTGTAATTTTTGGCAAGTACTGCAGTGAGTTATGTGCACTTGAAAGGTGGAGAACCAAGGACATAAAGGATGACATTTAAATTCTTTGGCCCAAAGTAGAGATCTTTCTGCTCCTTACACATTTTCCTTCCTTATTCATTTCTACTCACCCTCCAACAACTCCTGACCAAGTACTGTGTCTTCTGGAATTGTTGCCAAATGTGGTGGGATGAATTCTTTCACCTGACTTGTCTCTTCTGTGGCATTTTCAGGCTGTGGGCTCCTTGGGAGAAGGGCAGAATTTTGGCACACTGAACTTGGCATCTCAGATTCCATCATGGTAGACTCTACCAACTCCATTAGTATGAATACATTGTAAGTATTGATAAATTGGCAGAATAAGTATTACTTTTTAGCAAGAATATTGGAGTTGTTCTGTTATCTGAGTACCTATTTCTTTGATTTCTGAAAAAAATGAAATGATACACCTTGCATCTCCCAGGGAATGGGAGAGCTCAGCAGTAAGGCTGCATACACAGAACCACTTTCTGTCTTCCATTTGTCTTTAGCAGTCACTATAAGTTGTTTATGTTGCTATAAATTGTTTATGCTTTCTGTATCTTGAACCATGGTGTCTCTGAGTGGGGGAGGTCTTCTGTCTCCCCTGCTTTGGGTATAAAAAGGTCCTGAGAAGTAAACTCAAGGCAGCTATGGTATTGACTGAGAGTCCTTTCAACTCTAGTCTTGCTCTGATTTTTCTCAATCCTCACTCCCCTATATCAGGACTGTTCGACTGTTGGGTGGGACCTGACAGGTACATGTGGAGGTCAAGGACAATGTTGTGGAGTCGGTTCTTCCCTTCTATCGTTGTGTGCCAGGGATTGAACTTGGGCCGTCAGGCTTGCAAGGCAAACGCCTTCACTCACTGAGCCATCTCACTAGCCCGAGGCCTATTCTTTAGCAGTTGAAAGAAGGACCTTCAGAGACAGTCTTCAAGGTCAAATTATTATTACTATTTGTTCATTTATTTACTGTATAACTAGCAAAAATGCCTCTTCTTTGAGCTTTAGTACCTTTGACAGTGAAATGAGTTGACAATGTTGGCTCCCTCACAGAATGGTCCTGAGGATTCAATGAGCATGTGTGTGTAAGGTTGTGCATGTTAATTTTTTGTGGATGTAGAGTCCCCTGGGTGAGCAATGACAAGTGAGGAATTGCCTCCAGACTGGCCCATGGTCATGTCTGTGGGACATTTTCTTGGTTAATGGTTAATATGGGTAGGCCTATTCTACTGTGGGTAGTACCACCCCGTAGCAGATAGTCCTGGGTTGTATTAAGGAAGCAGGCTGAACAAGCTGACAGCATAATTCCTCTGTTTTCTGTTTCTGTTCCTGCTTGAGTTTCTGCTGTGATTTCCCTCACATTGTTATCTGGAAGTATAAGCCAAATAAAGCCTTTCCTCCCCAAGTGGGCTTTGGTCAGTGTTTTTATCACAGAAATAGAAAGCAATCTAGAAGCGTTCAGAACAATGCCTGTAACATGGTACAATTCAGGAAAAGTTAGCTGTGTTCATGTGATGGTGTTGGTTTTATGACTTCATTATTACCCTGCAGAGAGTCTTGAGCCAGATAGATCTTTGTATCCATACTCTCTTGGCAAACTTTTATTTCTTGTATCCCCCAGCGCCTTGTTCTTTCATTTGGTCTGGTAGTCTCAGAACAGGCAGTCTTGTCTTTTGCATTGAAATACCTATGGTTCCCTTGTATGAACAAGATTCTTTAGTAGGCAGTAATATTCAGATATATTCCTCCTTTCTTTCCTAGTCTTAATCAGTGACGCCTCCTATTCTTCAGGGATGTGTTCTGCATAGTTATTTTGCATAATTTTGCATTTTTTGCATAATTCTGTTTTGCTGCATAACAACGTGTCAGTTCATCGCCCTCTTTCTGTGCCTTGAAAAGAAAGTCATCTGAAATGGCTGGCATTCTTATAGTGTTTACTTGCTAACATTACATTGTGGAAAGAGTCCCCAGAGGCATGTTAATAGGCAACAGGCAAAATAACAATAAAGAAAAATCAATGGAGAAAAAAAGCCCATGCACTCCTATAAAACGGATTTGTAGCTGTCAGTGCCTCCTAGGCACTCAGCCTCCGAGCTGTTAATTGTATGTAATTATGAAGTGCTGAGGTATGAATGGTCCTGATTAAAAAGCTAGGAACACAGAAACAGTCTGTATTCAGTTGAAGTATTGATCTGCAAAGGGTGATATACTTTTGATAATCTCAGTGTTACAATTCTTTGGATGATATTTTTCATTGTTGAGAAACTTCAAGAAAAATAGTCCTGACTAGAGCACTTTCCACATTAGGAGTTTAGGGAGTGGAATAAAATAATATCTGTTTTCATTAGCTTATGCCTCAGGACAGGGGATTTTCATGTTGATAATTTAGATCTTAATCTTATTGTGAATATTATGGAAACACTTTCAATGCAGTAGAGACAGAACCTGGAAGCTGAAAGGAGAACAAAAACGAACTTTTTAGCTCTCTATATATGATGGGTTATGAACTTCAGAAGAGAAAAATGGAAAAAATTATGTGTGTGTGTGCATGCACCGCAGCATTTATATGGAGTTCAGAGGACAACTTGGTAGGTCAATTGCTTCCCTAAACCTATATGTGGATTGAATTCAGGCCCTTAGGCTTATGTGACAAGTCTTTACCTGCTGAGCCATCTAGCCAGCCTACAAGAGGATATTTTGAGGATCATAAAGGGCCAGCAAGATGGCTAAAGATAAAGGCACTTGCTACCAAGCCTGACAGCCTATGTTTGATCCCTATGGTTCATGTGATGGAAAGAGAGGACCTGCTCCCTCAAGTTGTCTTCTGCTTCCCCTGTGTGCTGTGGCATATGTGCACCCCCACTCCATTCACTAAGTAAAGAAATGCAATTAAAAATAAGTCAAGGGCTGGAGAGATGACTCAGTGGTTAAGAGCACTGGCTACTCTTCCAGAGGTCCTGAGTTCAATTCTCAGCAACCACATGGTGGCTCACAACCATCTGTAATGAGGTCTAGTGCCCTCTTCTGGCATGCAGGCATATGTGCAGGCAGAATGCTGTATACATAATAAATAAATAAAACTTTAAAAAATAAGTCAAGTATCATTTGTAGCACAGAGGTTTTAAAAACTGCCTAATGGTCCCTTTTGTACTGTAGATAACCTTGAAATTAAGTTGGGGTGTTTGGAGTAGATGCCTATCTTAATCAGGGTTTCTATTACTGGAACACCATGACCAAAAGGCAAGTGGGAGACCCAAGGGTTTATTAGGGTTACACTCCATGTTGCTGTTTGTTGTTGAACTCCAACAGTGCAGGATGCTGGAGGCAGGAGCTGATGCAGAGGCTATGGGGAGAGCTGCTTACTGGTTTGCTTCCCATAGTTCATTCAGTCCATCTTCTTATGGAACCCAGTGGCCCAGGGATGGCACCACCTACCAGGGGCTGGGCCCTCCTCCATTGATCACTAAATGAGAAAATGCCTTCCAGCTGGATCTCAAGGAGGCATTTCCTCAGCTGAGCTCCTTCCTCTGAGGATTCCAGCTTGTGTCAAGTTGACACACAAAGCCACCCAGTATAACTGACCCTTTGTCACCCTGACACACAAACACATCACAGCCCTTTCTTTCTTATTCATCCCATAATCTTACATGACTTTAAAAGTCTCACAGTCTTTACAAGTTCAAACACATGAAAATTTCAGTTCCTTTAAAACAGCCAATCTCTTTAAAAATCCAAAGTCTTTTAAAATTCAAGTCTTTCAGTTATGGGCTCCAGTAAAATATATTCTCACTTCAAGAGGGAAAAAATCAGGGCACAGTCACAATCAAATCAAAGCAAAACAAAACTCCAACCATCCGTGATGTTCTGAGCTCCTCCAGAGGGCTTGGGTCACTTCTCTGGCTCTGCTTTCTGCAGCACACACAGCTTGTCTTCTAGGCTCCAGCTGGCGCCATTCCACTGCTACTACTGTTCTTGGTGGCCACTCCATGATACCAGCATCTCCAAAATGCTAGGACTTCCTGCTGTAACTGGGCTGCACTTTCACCCATAGCCTCTCATAGGCTCTCTTCATGGTGCCAAGCCTCAACTTATTTGCATGACACCTACAGTCCTGGGCCTTCAATTGCAACTGAGTGTAGCCCAAATTTTCTGTCCCACCCGGTCAGTCCCTAAATTCTGGATCTGTAATCCCGCAGTGGCTTAGTCCCAAATAATCACACAAAGGCTAATGTTAATTACAAACTGTTTGGCCTATGCCTCAGGCTCATTGCTAACTAGCTCTTACCCATTTTTATTAATCTATGTCTTGCCATGTGGCTCTGTGGCTTACCTGTGTCCCATTACATCTTGCTTTTTGCAATGTCTCTCTCTGACTCTGCCCTTCTCTGTCTTTATCTTTGTTTGGGATTCCTGCCTGCCTCTAAGCTGCCTTGCCACAGGCCAAAACAGCTTCTTTATAACAAATGTAATAAAGCATATTCACAGCATACAGGAAGACATCCAACATCAACTGAGGCTGCACCTTCATCAATGGCCTTTTCTGGCCTCTCACAGTGCCAAGCCTCAGCTGCTTCCTATGACCCCTTCATACTTTCAAAACCAGTACCACCTTGGTGACTCTTACACATTACCAAGTCTGCCAGCACAGGCTACAACCTTGGCTGCCTCAGGAACACAGTTTCTCTGCACTCTCAGGAAAAACTTTCCAGAAGAGTTTAACTTAGTGATGCTGGCCTCTTTATAATCACTGCTGATTTCTTTCTTGCAGCTGACCAGCATCAAGTATCCCAGCAAGCAAAGTTTTGCTTTTGTAGTTCTAATATGTTGTTAATCACAGCTGATTCTTCAACCCCAGCTGACCAGAACCAACCATAGAATTTGAATTCAAAATAACAAATGGCCTCAATAAAGTCTTTAAACTTTATTGAAACGTGGCAAGCCAGGCCTCATCCTCTGCATTTCTCTCCATATTCTTATCTTCCAAGTTCCCTTAGGACATCCCACTGAGATCTCAATACTTAGTGATTTTTTTTCTAGCCCAAATTTCCAAAGTCCTTCCACAATCCTCCCCAAAACATGGTCAGGTCTGTCACAGCAATACCCCACTATAGTGGTACCCATATACCAGGCAACTCAGAAAGCTGATAGCTTTGACTGGGGTCTAGAACAGGAGAAGTCTCTTCACCAGAAGCAGGATGATGTGCAAGCTGCTCTACCTGGATCATGTGATCTAGCTGTCCTTATGGTACTTGAGGTATCAGCGGCAGATAGGGATGCTGTTGGGATCCTTTGGAAGGTTCTCATACGCGAATCACAGAAGAGACCTTGGGGATTTTGAAGCAAGGCTCTACCTTTCTCTGCAGACAACTATTCTCTCTTGGAACAAAAAACAGTTCTTGGACTTCTATTGGCCCTTAGTGGAAACTCAACGTTTGACAGTGAGCCATGTGACCTGAACTGTCCATCATGAGCTTGGTTTTATTGGACCCACCAAATCATATGGTAGAATGTGAACAGCAGCAATCTATTAGCAAATGGAAGTGGTTTATACATGATTGAGCAGATTCTGAAGGCACAAACTAGCTATATGAAAAGTTGCCCAAATGCCTATGGTTTTTACTCCTGTTACAGTGTGGTCTGCTGATAAGTATACACCTATAGCCTCATGGAGTGTTCCCTATGATCGGTTGACTGAGGAAGAGAAGACTAGGGTCTAAGTTACTGATGGTTCTGCTTGTTGTGAAGGCACAACCCAGAGTGTACAGCTGCAGCATTACAGCCCCTCTCTGTGATAACCCTGAAAGACACCAGCAAAAAGAAATCTTCATGGTGGGCAGTACACATGGCCATACAATTTGTTTGGAAGGAGAGATGGCCAGATGTATGATTGTTTACTGATTCATGGGCTGTAACTAGTAGATTGGCTAGATAGGTGGTCAGACACTTGAAAGAGCATGAGTGAAAAATTGGTGAGAAAGCTATTTGGGGAAGAAATATGTGGGTAGATCTTTCCAAATGGGTAAAGGATATGAAGACATTATGTCTCATGTAAAGGTCATCAAAAGGTGACTTCAGCTGGGGAGGAGTTCTATAATCAAGTAGGTAGGATGACCCATTCCTCAGTCATTGCTGTCATTGCCAGTGGGCCCCTGAACAAAGTGGCCATGATGGCAGAGGTGGGATTATGCATGGGCTCAACAAAATGAACTTTCACTCATCAAGGCTGCCTTGACTACAGTTCCTTCTGAGTGCCAAGTCTGCCAACAGCAGAGGCCAACACTGAGCCAAAGATATGACACCATTTCCTGGGGTGACCAGCCATCAACTTGGTGGCAGGTTGACTACACTGAACCACATCCTTCATGAAAAGGACAGTGCTTTGTTTTACTTATTTTGGTTATGGATTTGCCTTTCCTGTCCATAATGCTTATGCTAAAACCACCATCCATAAACTTACAGAATGCCTAATCCACAGACCTGACATTCCATGCATTATTGCTTCTGATCAGAGAACTCATTTCACAGCCAGAGAAGTGTATCTGTGGGCCCATGGTCATAGGATCCACTGATCTTACCACGTTCCCCACCATCCCAAATGACCTTTTGAAGACACAGTTCCATTGCCAGCTAGGTGGCAGCAGCACAGAGGGCTGGGGCAGGGTTCTTCAGAAGGCATTTTATGCTTTCAATCAGCGTCCAGTGTATTGCACTGTTTCTTCCATAGCCAGGATCCACGGATCCGGGAATCAAGGGGTGAAAAGAGAAATAGTTCCATTCACTATCACTCCTAGTGACTCACTGGGAAAGGTTTTGCTTCCTGTTTCCACAATCGTAAATTCTGCTGGCCTAGGAGCTGTGAGTGGTCCCAGAGCTGGTCCCAGAGCTGTGAGTGCTCTTGCCAGGAGCCACAGCAGGCTCCCCTCTGGTCACTTTGGACTTTTGATGCCCTTAAACCAACAGGCTAAGAAAGGAATAACAGTGTTAGGTGGGGTGATTGATCCAGATTACCATGGGGAAATTGGATTGCTTCTCCACAGTGGAGGTATGAAAGATTATGTCTGGAGTATGGAAGATTCTTCAGGATCTCTTGGTGCTACCATGCCCTGTGATTAAAGTTAATGAGAAGCTACAACAGCTTGATCCAGGCAGGATGACAAAGGACACAGACCTGTCAGGAATGAAGGTGTGGGTCACTCCTCCAGGAAAAGAGCCAAGGCCAGCTGAAGTGCTTGCAGAGGGTGGAGGAAATACAGAATGGGTAATAGAGGAAGGTGGTTATAATAAATACCAGCTAAGACCATGTGACCAGTTGCAGGATCAAGGATTATAACTGATATAAATGCTTCTGTTGCATTTTGTTAACAATGTATTTGTAAAGATATTTTGTTTTCGAGCTGGAGAGATGGCTTAGTGGTTAAGAACTTTGTTTGTTCTTCTGGGGGACCTGAGTTTGATTCCCAGCATCCACATGGCAGCTAACAACTGTCTGTAATTCCAAGATCTGACAACCTTACACAGTGACATGCAGGCAAAACACCAATTCACATAAAAAATAAAGATAAATATTTAGAAAAAAGATATTTTGTTTTCTTTGAATTTCCTTATATATTGTAACATCAATTATAAGAATATCAATGATTATTGTAAGTAAGTTTGAAATACGAGAAGGCTGTCACTAAGGGACATTACCACTATTCTAAATTTATAATGCATTTGTGGTTACATCATGTTAGGCTTAATTATGATCTGGTTAAATATATGATGTGTTTTGGGTTGCCCATGGGTAAATTATATCAGTTTAGGTGTTATTATGATCTGGTTATTGTTTTCATTTGGAAATTAATCATAATATAAGGAGATATGATTGTGTGTTAAGTTGACAAAGGGTGGATTGTGATAGTTGTCACTTGACTATATTTGGAACAAACCATAATCCAGAAACAAAGGGCATACTGGTGATTCAGATCTTGAGTCAAGAAGATGACATGCCTTTGATTTGGATTTTGAGGCTGGATGACACACACCTTTAACCTGGGCCACACCTTCTCTTGGTAGCCTGTGTAAGGACAATGGAAGAAAAAAGGATGTGTTCATTCTTCACCTGGTTGTCCCAGCACATCCATTCCAGCTAAGTCACCCAGTCTTGTGGAACTGAGCAGCCACCAGATTCTTGGACTTTTCATTCACAACATACATTGTTGGAACATAGTCTACATGCCATTCCAATAAATTTCCATATATATCCATCTATATATATATATACACACACACATATTATATATACACACAAATATACAAACACACACACACACATATATATTCATTCTATAAATTCTGTGACTCTAAAGAACACTTACTAATATGGTGACATAAGCTATGATTCTGGAAGAATAATAACTATTGTTAATTTTGTTTACCAGTTGCTTATTTTTCTTTCAAAGTCTGGGAAAACTATGGTTGGTATGTAAAATAAAATAAAGAAAGCCTGGAAAAAATATTTTAGACTAACCCATCATATCATAAGGGGACTATTAGACTCTCTGTAGTAGACTTTTGACTCTTGTTTACTGGGGTCTATAATCAGAAGTTCAAGCTCTACTTCTTACTAGCTGTATAGGTTTGTAGTTTAAGCTTCAGTTAGCTCAGTCTATATATGAGGCCATGAACAGGGACACGGACAGCTTTTCTTCCTGCCCCCTTCAGTGTTCAGAGCTAGGCAGGCCAGATAAGCATAGTAGTGTTGAGCAATCTGCTTGGGCTAGAGGCTGATGCAACTGCAAAGCTGTATCACAGTGGGACATCATGTCACTCAAACAGTAGGAACAATACCATCTATGTCTAGTTAGCTGGGCCATGTACAGTCAAGCAAGACAAACACTAACTATTCTTTGCTTTGTTATAATGACATCTCCACATGACTGACCTTCTATGACCATCCTATCATCCTTTTGATGGCATAATAGATCTACCCCCCCATCTGAAAGCAAAAAGATGAGTAATAAACCTTATTCTGGAAAAGAATTCCAACATATTTCTGAAATTTCTCATATTTTCCCCACCTTAAATTTTTTTCCTTAAGATTTTTTTTTACTTTTATTTTATTTTATTTTACTTTATTTTAATTTATGTGTTTGGGTGTTTTGCCTGTATGTATGTATGTGTATCACGTCTCTGTTGTGTGTTGGATCCCCTGGGACTGGAGTTACAGACCATGCAGCCACCATGTGAGTGGCAATAGAACCTGGGTCCCTGGAAGAGAATAAAGTGCTTTTAATAGCTGAGGCATCATCTTCCTGGTGTCAGTCTTCTACCAGAAGTTTGCTTTTAAAATGAGTAAAATAAAAAGTCCTGTGCTCCAACTCCCTTGAGTGGGTCCCTTCAGTCTAAAACAAACTTCTCAAAATTCCTTACTTTGTCTTCTCTCTGATAGGTACAAACATCTAAGAAAAATGACATGATATCTCAGCTTTTCTATCCCTGTGACTTTCCTCTCAGGCTGTCATCACCAGCAAAAAGGTCAAATCAGAAGCTTCTATTGAAATTAGTTTGTGAACTGGTATTATGTAATTATAAGCTGTTACCATAGATACATGCCTTTTTTCTTCCCAGTTATGTAAATTTTCATCTTATTGATGTTACAACTTCCCATTTTTTCCATTGCTTAGAAACTGTGTTAGATTATATATACTCTAATATATTACATAAAATATATTCTAATGTAATATATATGTTCTAGTATATAAATATCCTAAGTTGGTTCTTGGTGTGATTCTTTGAAATTGAGGATTAGGAATGTTGAGTTTTGGGGGAGGGAGAAGATGGGGGGTTTGAGGGAAAGGCCTTTTATTGATACATCAACAAAATGATTTACTAATGCTGCGTCAGGCAGTACAGTGTGTGTGTGTCTAAAAGAAGAGGGTTTAGTCCTGTCAGGCAAACGCTTAGAGGTGTCTGAACACAGGAGAAATAGGAAGTAGACTCAGTTAATCTGTGCTTCTTGCCCGGCATTCAGCCTGCCTCAGACTTCCAGGCAGCAAGGAGATGGGATGTGGAGGAGGATTTGCTCTTTGTGTAGAAGTTCCTTGAAGAGAAAGGCTGTGTGGTGAGAGGCAGTTAGGTGTGAACTGCCAGTTCTCAGTGACACACCTAGAGGGTCTGGATTCTAACATGTAAGGTACTTTTTCAAGTCACAACTAGAAAGGGAAAGGTAATTGAAGAGAATGGCAGCAAAGCCATGTGGATAAGCCCATGAATTGCTGGGAGATCCCTGCCTGATATAAACCATATTGCTTCAAGGTTGATAGTAAACAGCTTTGGCTTTGGTAAGGATCTCTGCCTCCAGTTTAATTATTCTTTGTAAAACAGACTGCAAGCCTCATGCTTTGGTGGTAATCTTTTTCCAACAAGGTCACACCTCCTAATCCTTCTCAAACAGATCCACTAGTTGGGAACCAAGCATTCAGAGATATGAGCCTGTGGGGCCATTCTCATTTAAACCACCACATGCAGTGCTCACCTGAGACTCCATGTTGAAGTGTATCTTGCTCTCCAAAATTAAAAACAGTCCCCTGATTAAATATTTTCTTTTATAAGTGTTGCCTTTGTCATGGTGTCTCTTCACTGCAATAGACCAGGGACCAAGACACTGGAGGAGTGTGAAATAGGCAGACTCTAGGGCCCAATAGCTGCAATCCTAAATTAGGAGGCCTGAAAATCTACCTTTTGAAATAGCTATCACAGGAATCCGGTGATGAAAGCACCATGCTTTGGAACAGCAAGAGTCTAATGGTGTGAGGGTCCTGGGAACAGAGCCTTACCATCTTTAGTTTGCAGGCTGAGTCAGGTGTGATTAGTGCCGTGAGGCTTTGCCCAATCAAACGGCTGCCAGTGTCCTCTTACAGTGAGTAGCAATTGTTAAATAGCATGAGGTTAGGATGTGCTAGAATTTGTGAACCTCAAAGATAGGTTTAAAAGTTTGTAGCTGTTGTAAAAAGTCTTTAACCTACAGAGGAACATCTTGCTCAATCTTGATGCTGGTGGGGAGGGACTTGGTCCTACCTCAACTGGATATGCCAGACCAGATTGACTCACCCTGGGAGTCTTTACCCTCTCTGTGGAATGGATGGGGGGGTCAGGTGGGGGGAAGCTGGGGGATGACTGGGAAGAGAGGAGGGGGGGAACAGGAGTTGGCATATTAAAAAAGACTTCTAAATAACAACAACAAAGAAATAAAAATCTCTAGCCTAATGAAGCAAAAGGATATTATGAGAGGTTTTTGTAAGTTCTTTGTTTATGAGCCAAGAACATCAATAAAGATTTCAGAAAAGAAAAAATGCTCATGGAAGTATTCAACCAATAATACAGATAATATAAATATGTAATAAAAATTAAAGCAGCAATATGTTAATTTTTATATAACAAATTATTATTACTTAATGCAAGATTTCTCTATGTAGCCCTGGCTATCCTGAAACTTGCTACATAGACTACCAGGCTTGTCTTGAAGTCACAGAGGTTTGTCTGTCTGCTTCCTAAGTGCTGGAATTAAAGATGTGCACTACCATGCCCAACTCACAAATCAACAATTTTTTAACGTAACAAATCAGCAAACATTTTGAAAATTCATCATTAATGTTGTAGGTACCAAGAACATAGATATATTTAAAACACTTTAATTTCACAATGTCCTTTATCACACACCATTATCCCATTCTTCACAGTTGTCACAAGGCAACTGAGGCACATAGATGACAGAGTGCCTCTTTAGGTATTTATGGTTGGGTAAAATATTGATTTTACCTTTTCACTGAGATTTGATAATATGTTTAAGAGCTTTGAAAACATTTTTCCCAGGACTGGAGAGACAGCTACTGAGCACTGGCTGTTCTTCCAGTGCTCCTTAGCTCCATTCTCAGCATCCACATGGCAGTTATCTGACACCCCAGTTCCTGGGTACCTCAAACCCTCTTGCAGACAAAAAATACCAATACATATAAATTAAAAAGAAAGTATTTTCCCTGTGTGGTTCTGCATTTCTGCTTCTAGGAGATTATTTGTGAAAAAATTAGAAAGTCATACAAAAATGATTTATAAGATGGCCTGGTGACTAGTAGCATTCTATATAATGTGAAAATAGGGAACATTTTAACAAGAGAGAAATTACTAAATAATGATAGCTTGTCCTTATGAAAAGACATAAACATCCATTAAAATCACAGTTTTAAAATTAATTTAAAGCAAAGGGAGTATATTCACAATAGAGTAAATTTATAAAGTCTTAAAAACTCATGAATAAATTACTCCACTGTTATAAAATGCTCATATAAAACATGACTGGCTGCCATTCTAACACATTTGTAGGCCATAAGTACTGTTTTGCCTCACATCAAACATGCATACAATCATCACTGTCATTTTCTAAGGACATTAGTTTTTGCTCAATGTTTTCAAGTTAAGGAAACAGTATTAAGTTAAGGAACCCACTGGATCTTTTCTTGACCATCTCTGTGCCAGGTGGAGGCTGGCACAGGGGCATCTTGTTCCTCTTTAGATGATCTGGCTGTCCCCATCCTAAGATGAAGGCACAGGACAGGATTACCTTTTTGTCACAGAGGAACAAGGTGTGTGCTTGCTCATCTTGAGTTCAGGTTGTTAGTGAAGAAGGGTGGGTAAGATACAGACTTCTGTGGTCCAGGGATTATGCCTATGGTGACTGCCTAGGATTTCTGTGGTCCTGGGATTAAGCCTGTGATGGTTATGCCTGTGATTTGGCTCAAGAATAAGTGAAAATGAGAACCAGAGTAGAGGATTGATAGGCCTATCACAGTCCGACATACCTGGGTCTGGTACTAGGTTTTGATTCTCCCTTTGAGACAAGACCCAAGACAAGAGGAAGGAACTCACTTATCCTTTCTGGGCAAAGCTCTACTGCTTGTCTCGGGAGATTGGACAAGACACTGGCTCTAGGTATTTGAAGGATGAGGTACATGCTAATAAAGGCACAAGAATATTTTGTCCATGGCTGGCATTCCATGTAAAGTGCTGGGCTGGTCAGAAGTGTCATTTGTGAGTATCAAGATATAATGAAGGTGTCATGGACAGAAAATTCTTATTTTGATGTCTTGAAGCTCTGGCCTTCAGTCTCAGTTTCCATTTTACCAATGGGGTGGACTTGGGCCAGTCATTTCTTCTCTCTCCAAAGGTATGTTTTCTCTTTGTTAAGATGCACTTTCTTCTTTTTCTCTTTTTTATTATTAATAAAGTCTCATTTTTTATCCATGTATCCCCTTGCTCAAATGCCCTTCCCCTCCCGCCCCTACAAGTCACTCTTCTCCCCATCTCCTTATCTCCTCCCCAGCAGGGACAGTAGGTTCCAAGGTCCCAAGGTGGCTTAGTTCAGAAGATGCACTTTCTAATACTTAGCTTAGCTTAATGTCATGGTCCCCCCTCCCCAGTTGTTGATAAAACAGCAACTCATTGTATAGTCATTCCTATATACAAACAACTATTTTAAACACTTTATATTAACTAACTAAATTGTTGCAGTGACCTTTGTAGCATCATTATTACTATTATTATCCCCATTTATAGATAAGAAAACTGAAGCACAGTCACATTAATTATCCATAATCAAACCTGTAGGAAATAGTAGTGTTTGGAATTGAATTCAACCAAGGTAGTCTGGTTTATAATGATATTTAAATCATGACATTGTTGCTTGAATCACATTAAATGCATAATGTGGATGATCTAGTATTTTAAGAAAGGGTGATATTGCTTTGATAGATGGGCAATACTAGCAGGCAAAAAAGATTTTAGATTTATGGACAAAGTGCAGATGTTTACATGGTGTAAAAGCAGACATATAGTCAGTCTCTTGTTTTTAAACTTGATGGGGCAGTGGAATGAGTGGGAAAAATGTTTAAAATGGCTCCTTGTGAGGACAATAATGAAAAAGAAATGAACAGGTTGGGTATTATTAACATAGAGCAAAGTGAGGCGCACACCAGGTGTCTTAGGAATTCTTTCCTCTGCTCATGTTGTTTGGTATGAGAGGTGAAAAGTGGCCTGTTTAAAGGGCTCAAGCATTTCCTGACCCTCAGAAGAGTTTTGTTCTGAGTTTAACATATTTGGGTTGAGAGACAGAGGGCTGGTCCAGCTCTTTGACCTGGTCTGGACCAGGAGGCGGGGCTGGAGCAGGAGGTGGGGCTGGAGCAATGAGTTACTGCCATTCAGGTGCTGCTCCCAGTGTGTGAGTTGGCTAAATCATTTGAAAAAAATTATACTCAATTTCAATGACACAATCAGTTTGCTATTCAAGAATAGATGAATATTCAAACCTAAAAAATACACGGGATAAATCATTCCTGCTTTAAGTGTTACACATCGCTTGGGTCCCAGGAATAAATGAAAAACAAGTACAGCCTTTGTGGGTATGGAAAAATACACCCTAGACAAATTCTTATGGATGCTTGAAGAAGAAATTACTCTATTTATATACAATGAGTGGGTCTCTGTTTACCTACATATAAAACCTTATCTTTAAAAGAAAAAAAGATCTCATAATATTGAAGTAACATAATAATGTATGTCTAACTTTCTCCTCTGTTCTAATACTGTTTATTCACTTTTTGTAAGTGCATGTTTCTGTGGGTGTGTACACATGTGCATGGGGTATATGTATATGTGAATGTATGGTGTAGAATATTAAGATGTGTTACATTTGTTTTTACTGAGGAATCTTTTTTAAATGATGCACAGACAGGTTACATTTGTTTGATTACATAAAGTTAACCTGTGGTCAGGAGGCTGAGTCAGTTACCAGCTGGCAGGAAGTGATGGGGAGGAGCATGGTAGGGAGGAGCCAGGTGGAGCATGGCTTTTAAGTGGGGGCTGAGTGACGGGGGAAGGTTAGCTACTATCCACCTCAATCTTTGAATCTTGAATTCTTTAGAGGGCTAGAGATCTAGGTAAAGTTTTCCTTAGCAGCTTTGAAAGAGTCAGTGCCCAAGGGAAGAGAATTCCTGCTGGCTGAGGTCTATGCTACCACTGCTGATAGCAGCAGTTTGGGACAGCAGTAGCTTAAGCAGCAGTCACTGTAAATAACAAAAAGTCAACAAGTGTAGATGCCCTGATCATGTTTCACCATATGTTTTATTGAGGCATGGTCTCTCAATGAACCCAGAACTTATCAATTTTGGCCAGGCTGATTGGGCCAATGAGCTCCAGAGATCCTTCAGTCTCTCACTCCAGCATTGATGTTACAGAAGAACAACTCCACATTTGGATTTTACTTACGTGGTGAGGATTGAGTTCACCTCATCATGCATGCATAGAAGACATTTTATTGGCTGAGCCATTAATGAGCCCAGCCTCTACTAGCACCAATTTATTTCATTTGGTAGGTAGAATACTTACACCATTTTTGCATGTTCAAACATATTAACTCTCAGAATGTTCTATGTGATCCTGTTGTAATTTGGTAACATTATAACCTATAGTGACAAACTTTTTCACGGCGTTTTAAGTGGAATAAGGCCTCAGAGATGTTTTTTCATAGAATAGAAAGGAGGTCAACTTATTTTATACCATTTTCTTTTTGATTCTGTTAAGGAACCTCTTGAGACAGAGCTCATGGAATCTCATGGTGAATCTCAGCTAGGCAGCTGAAAATAATTATTGTCCAGTAAATAGCTTTCTTGCAATGTGTTCAAAGGGATCTTGAGTCCTGAGTCTCCTGCAAGCCACTCCCCCCCACTTTTTGGTAGAAAATGAGCTTTCATTTAGAGTAAAGGAAACACAGACCCTCCTTGTTCCCTAAAGGGCTGAGGACTAGAAGAAACTCAAGAGAGTCAGATATTTTCAGGAAGTGCACTCTAGGTGAAGACCACTATGAGAGATACAATTGTTTTCTTCCCAGATCTAGACAGATACCTGGAAAAATTGCACACAGAAAAATCAAACAAAAGAAAAAAAGAGGAAGGATTTTCAGCTTGATCTCCAATGCCATGTTCTAGCCTTAATGTTTCTGGCACAGCACTGCTCAGAGTCAAATTCTTCTTCTCAGTTTGTTGTCTCTAAAAAAGAGAGGGGAGAAAAGAGGAGCAGGGGCCCCACTCATGAAACATTTCCTTTATGGAATCAAATACTACTCTGTGTGGGAAGGGGTAGTGGGATTATATTCTGGTACATTGTAAATATTTGTTCTTCCTACTGATTTAATAAAAAACTGATTGGCCAGAAGGCAGACAGGAAGTGTGGGTGGGGCTACCAGACTAAGAAAACTCTGGGAACAGGAAGAGCAGGGCAGAGATGCCAGGAGAGACACCAGCAGAGAAACACAGAGGAAAGAAGACAACCATGCTGCTCTGAGAAAAGGTACTAAGCCTTATGGCTAAACAGATTAATAGAAATAGACTGAGTTAAGATGAAAGAGCTAGCTAGTAATATGTCTGAGCCATAGGTCAATCAGCATGAAATTAATGTAAGTCTTTGTGTGATTATTCAGAGCTAGGCCAAAGCAGGACTGTGGGTGGGTCTGAACCTGAGGGCTAGGCTGGAAAGACTGGGCCAGAGACTTCATGTTACAGGAAGGCAAGCCAAGCCAGAAACTTCATCACAAAAGACTGAGAGTCTTCTTGGCCTGGTGTGTCCTTCTGGGTTTTTCTGTGTATCATAGGCAAGTTCTGATAGGTGCTTCTTAATCTATTAGTTGATCAGGGGAGTTAAAAAGCTTAATATTGATTGGCACAACAGGCGACAATTTTTTTTTTTTTTAAAATACAACTCTTAGCCTCCAGAATTCACTTATAAAGATGTCTGACTTTGGCTATAGGAAACAGACTTGGCAGAAGTTATCCGCTGCTGAGCCTCGTAACCTGACACACTTCCGCCAAGGCTGGGTGTTTCAGTGGCTGCTCCCAAAGATGAATAAGTGAGGAGAGACATAAACTAAAATTCTTTCTGGGAGATGTAGGACTTCACTGTTGCATGGTTTTGGCTCAGAGACTCCCCGGAGGCCTGTTGAATACACAGCTGGCCTATAGCCAAAGTGCCTCTGGCCAGGCTTCTGCCCCTCTTTTGCATGGAGTCAGATCTTCAGCAGAAGTGGTACTAGCTATACCCACAGTTCTCCTCTACTGTCATCTGCCTGATGAGATGCTTGAGTTCCAAGGTGTTATCCAGAAAAGCACTTTCTCTAAAAGACAGTAAGTAGATGACTGTATGGGATGCTGCAAGCTGTTCATGTATAGTCACCCAATCATAAGTCAGTTGCTGCTGAGGTCTCTCAGACAGTGCTTACGGCTTTACACAAGCTGCCTCATCTGGCATCCCTATAATCTGGGAGTTGGAGATTCAGGAACCTGAAGTTTAAAGAGATTAAATGGCTACAGGTTCCCAGGAATATATTATTCTATTCTGTAAGTGTCACAAACCTGAGAAATGGCTGAACCAGGATTCAAACTCAGGCTATCCAATGGCCCAAATTCCCTGCTTCTGTTTCTTGCCAAAAGTGCTAAGCACTGATGGGTACCACGCCCTTGAGACACAACAGCAGACCTCAAAGCTGAGAGATCTCTCATCTCATTCATTTGTTGCCTCTTCCTTCCCCTCTACCAACCTCCCTTCTCTCCTCTCTACCTCTTTCTACATTTTTTCCCTTTTTTCTTTAGGTTCAGAATGGACAGTTGTCCAGACACAGATCTCACCTCCCTCTCCCACTTCACTGCTCAGTCATGGTAAGTAAACTGGAGCCAAAGCTCTCGTATTTTTGCCAGTTGGACTGCAGGGACTCTTGACCTGGAGAGAGGCTCTTGTTGGGTACTACATTCAATGGCAGAGGAAAGAAGAGTATTGGCTTATGGAGTCTTTTAGAGAAAAAAGTGCAGGAGAGCAAGGAGGCAAGCCGACACTCTTAGGCTTCCTTTAAAGGGAAACATGCGAAGAGTAAGACAAGCTAAAGAGCTGTCAGCTCAGTGCCTGACAGTTACGAGCCAGGGTGAGATTTTCTAAATAGCTGTAGGATGATGGTCTGTGGCACCTCCAGGCACAGACATTCTGTTGGAATCTGTATTCCCTTCTACTCACAAGTTTAGATGTTGATCTGTATTGTTAACAGCAAGCCAGGGAGACATAACATTTGGAATAAGCAGGTGCCAGGAACATTTATGTGTGTCCTGTTAGAGAAAAACTTAGTCTTGTGCTGCCAATAAAATTAGGTGACAGCTTTCTTCCCAGAATTTGTTTCTTTGCTTGTTTGAAAATGTTGTTGTGTTTCTGGTTTAGTCTCACTTAGCAGGCAACAAGCAGACAAAGCTTGAATGGGGCACAACATCAGATTCCAAGGACACCTGTGACAATGACATGCTTTGTTGTGCAGTGACCAAGTTTTTACAAAATGATAAAAAAGAGAGAGGCAGGGGAAAGCTGTTTTTCTAAACAGGCTTAGCTGTTAAGTTTGAACAAAAGTTCTGTTTTCAAAACATTTCTGTGGGTCCATGAATGCCATTGGAGAAAAAGCATGAACAGGTGCTATGTGTATCATATACATATGTCTATAATATGTGTATAATATACATGGGGCCATGTGCATACATCTTGCACAGGGCAGATGTCTAATACATTTATTTTTGTAATGGTGATTTGTGAACTATATATTGTTCTATAACAAATTGCCCCCAAGCTCTGTGTCTTAAGAACAGTATTGATTATCTTACAGAGTTTCTGTGAGTTGGGAATTGAGGTGAGCTTCTACTGACTGGCATTATCTCAGGGATTGTATTGTGGTCCCATTCCCTAGGATGACTACCTTCTGAAAGCCCAAATGGAGCAGGAAGGTCTACCCATAGGGCATCCTATCCAGGCCCAGAAAATTCACAAAGTTGTAAGACCATGCTATTTCTTTGTCATAAAGACACTGTCTATAAACAGGTGGGTATCCTTAGAAATGAGTAGCTGCTTCTCCCAGAGAGAGTAATGTGAGCAAGTGTAAGATGATAGCCACAGTGTGTTTCTGATAGCATTTTGTTTTATCAGTTCTGCCACAGTGTATCTGTTTACAAGATTGTGCTATGATGGTTATCTTTGTCGTCACCTTTAGGGGGTTTGGAATCACTTAAGGGCATTACCTCTAGGCACACCTGTGAGGTATTTCCAGAGAGGTCTAACTAGAAAGAGAAGGTCCACCCTGAATGTGGGCTGCACCTTCCCATGAGCTAGGGTTGCAGACTAAGTAAAAAAGGAACCCAGTTGCATGCTGGCATTCATCTCTCTCTGCTTCCTGATTGCGATCACAGCGTGACCAGCTGCCTGATGCTCCTGTTGCCGCAGCTAGAGTTATACTCTCCAACTTTTGTCACAGTGTTGAGAAAAGTAACTGCTTTAGCCTGTCTGCTTTGAGATTGCCCTTACTGGGGTGACAAAGGAATGAAGAAAGGACACACACACAGACACACATGTAGAAAAGCTGAGATCATGTGGGTCATGTGCTCTGATGGAGACCACTAACAGTAGCTCTGAAACTCAGTGCATATGAACCAAGGAGGTGGACTTGCTATTGATGACTGAATAAGGAGGTAGGTTGAGCTAGTCTCAGATGGAGGTTCTTTGTATAGGGGAACAGGCTCAGGCTGTTAACATCAGAGAAAAGGAAGCTGTGGTGGATTCTGTCTGCACACTTTCAACATCTGCACACTGGCCAAGGGAAGGGAAGACTTTGCCATTCCTTTGGGTCTGAGGCAATGGGACCCTTATCATGTTAACAATACAGTCATTGAGGACTTCCTTGGCTACCCACAAATTATTAAATATAGTCACACACTCAAGGGAAAGAAATTGAGCTGTAACAGAGATAAGCATATCAGATAATTTGTGGATGTTTTTGAAAACAAACAACTACAATAAACCTTAATTGTGTAAAAGAAATAATTTAAAGTAAATTCTTTACAAAAATAACTGCTTTCACTTGAAGATAAAGGTAACTGAGACTAGTCTAGAAAGAATGCTATGGTCATAGATCAAATCAATAGCCAGAGCAAGGAAAATGATCTTTTCATGGAAATAGATTGGGAGAGTAATTTCCTTCTAAAGAATTTGTAAACTTAACTGACACAGCAATTATCTATATTTATAAGCTACAATGTAGAGCTTAAATGCATGCATATAAATACAGTGATTGAATCAGGGTGATTCGCCTGTCACCTACACATTATTTATATTAGCTGTTTTAAAAAAATCAATTTAAATATTGTCGACCATATAAGACATCTCTAAGTGTGTTTCTCCATGAGGGAGGGTATACTAGCCCTATAGAATCTCCTTTGTATGGGCATTAATGCCAATAATAAGGGCTCTGTTCTTTTGACATGATTGCCCCAAATTGTCAACAATATAAGACATCTCTAGCTATGTTTTCCTATGAGGGAGGATATGTTAGCTCTATAGGATCTCTTTTGTATGGACATTAATGCCAATGATAAGAGCTCTGTCCTTTTGACATGATTGCCCCAAAGACCTCATGTTGTAATACCATTACATTAGGGGTTATGACTTTAACATGTGAATTTTGGAAACACACAAATGTTCAGACCCTGAAATACCAGTATTAGATTCCAGCCCCCACCTAAGAATATCTTTCTCTCATGCAAAATATAGTCTTTTGTATGCATGGCCTCCATATCCATAGATTTAGTCAACTACAGATTGAAAATACAGTTAGGCCTATCATTGATGCATAGGTATAGAACGCATTGCAGACTTTGCCTTTTGCCATTATTTTTTGAATAATATAACAACAATTTACATACTATATGAACTACATTAGGTATTATAACTAATCTAGATACAACTTAAAGTATATAAGAGAATATGATGTAGGTTATATGCAAATACTATGATGTCATTTTACATGAAGAACTTAGGTATTTGCAGACTTTTCTTATCTGTGGAGCTCTTGGTCTCCCATGTATGCTGACAGGCATTCAGCCAGGTCCAACTCCCCGTGCCTGCAAAGTCTTGGTTTACTCCAGCATCAACTTCAAAGACTAGTGTCAAGCCCCACTGAAATATCATCTCAGTCAGCTATGAGTGAGACCAGAGGTACTTTTCCATGATGAATTTTATTTTGAGTTGAGTGGTAAACACAACTTCAAGGTGCTTTATTTGCACAGATGTTTGGGGTGAAATCTTGGTTTGTTTGCTCCCCACTTTACCATCAGAACCCCAATTTCAATAATTTACTCTTCTTGGCTAATTTCAACTTTGTAATTCAAAAGGTCTATGCTTGGGCAGGCAAGATGACTCAGTGAATTAAGGTCATTCGTGCCAAACCTGACTAGCTGAGTTGATCACAGGGACACAGCCAAAGCATGTGCACCCCAGAATGTTCTTCCACAATCACACAAACTAAGTAAACAAATAAATATAATTTTACAGAGTCTCTGCTTTTACTTTGGAAGATGACCTAATCTCTACTACTGGTATTGGTATACAAATGAAGATGAGATGTGGGGAGATGGAAGCAGATAGCTGGTAGACTCTGCTCTATTTCCTTGGTGGTAAGAATTATCTTCTAGTTTTTGAAAAATATGTATGTATATATATTTCAAAAATGCTAAATCTGGCTTAGATCAAAGACTAATTCTGAACTTTGAGGATATAGTCAGCTCAAAAAGAGTGTTCTGCAATGCTTACTTTAGTTTAAGGCATTTGGCATCTTAGGTAAAAATAATTAGCACATTTCAAGGCTAAGCAGCAGGTAGCAATTGTCATGTGTTTATTTATTTGTGCATGAGAGTGAATGGACACAAGTGCTAAGGGTAACTGAGAGGACAGTCTCTAAGAGTCAGCTCTGGCAATGATGCACACCTTTAATCCCAGCACTTGGAGGCAAAGGCAGGCAGATCTCTGTGACTTCGAGGCCAGCCTAGTCTACAGAGTTCCAGGACAGCCAGGGCTACACAGAAAAACTCTTTCTCGAAAAACAAAACAAAACAAAAACACAAAACACAGAACAGAAAAAAAATCAGTTCTCTCCTATACTTCAGGCCCTTTGACCTCTTACCCACAGAGACATCTTGAAGGCTTCAGAGGTTTATTTTTTTTATTTTTCATTCATTGTGGCAATGGGTTTCTGATTGGGAGGAGAAATTCTCATTTAAGGTTGAGAGTAAAGGAATCAGTGTGTATGAAAGCATGTATAAATGAAGGTCTGTTACCACTGCAAAACACCTCACAGCTGGCAGAGATTTTACAGTAACGCAGGTTCCATTCATAGAAGTGGAAAGAAGAGATTTCCCCTCAAATAGGAGGATGGTGGTCATCGTGCATTCATCTTAGGTTTCTTTTCTCGTTTTAAGGGAAAACAGGCTTAGCTATGGAGAGTGACTTGCATCTTCTGGCTGTTTGATGTGTCTATTGAGCTCTATGGCAGAGAATTAGTAACGGTCCTACAGTTACCCAGCTGATCATGCTTTTCCTCCGGGCATTTCCAATGATTTCTGGAGCATTCATGCCTTGCCCTACCAGGGATTTTTCTTGTGAGGAGAATTTCTTTATTGATGTTGGTAATGAAGCTTCACATTGTCTCCATGAGCTGATGAATCATTTGCAGCAATCTTGAATATGTACAGGCCTATTGAAAAGTCAGTTTTCAAATCTCAAAAAGCAGTGTGTAAGAGCAAGCATGGACACCATGGTGGAAAACCTTGCTAGCAGGAATCTCCTTATGGGGTTTCCTCTGCTGTATGTCTCCAGGACACAGAGTGATTATTCCACATATTATGCTGGTAGATTTGTCTGTTCTAAGATATATGCCTCTCAGGCTTGTCCAAGATGTGACCCATAGAACAGTATAATGACGTGTATGTGGGGACAGAATGCAGAGCTAAAGGTTGGTCTTAGATTTTAAGTAGATTCTTCCATGCATAATTAGACTAATCAAGAGAGAGATTTAGGAGGCTTTCGCAGGACTTGGAAGAACAGCTGTTCAACTATAAAACAGAATCTACGCAGTTTTAATGCGAAGAAATCTGAGGTTCACTTTTTAATTTTTTTTTCTAAAGCAAAGCACCTGTGAACTCGAATGGATGGGGGATTTAGGAGTTTTTATGTTTATGATAATGCTTGCCACTCTGAGCCGTAGGCAGAGCTGAAGTCTTTTTTCTTTCAGCTGTCTTCTGCCCGGTTCTTGCTCTAATCTCTGTTCTGTGCTCCGTTGTTGATTTGCATGTATGAATAGTAACACCTACTGACGGGCAGGACTCAGGAGACGCAATTTGGTTGACGGCTTTTCCTACCGCTGCGCCCCGTCAGCATCTTGCATTGATTTGGAGTGTAATCAATGCTTTTCGGTACTGCAGTGCCTGCTCCTCCTGGGCTCTGACTGGCCTCCTCCAGCTCTGTTCTCTGGCAGTGGCATTGCTGTGGATTGCTTGGAAAAGCTCGATTTCACCCTGCCTAGATACCGGAGGGATCAGTTGGGGGGCTATTAATATGTTCCAGAGGGAAATAGCTCACACTGTCTTTTTTAATCGAATAATTTTTTGCCTGCTTTATAATTTATCATATCCTTTGTTTGAAATATTATAGTTCTCCAGCTAGGAATTACTGTAACCTTTGAAAACACCAGCTTGGTATCACGAGAGCCATGATATGAGTTTCCAATCAAAATTCACGCCATGGGCTCTGTCTTTTCAATAGGGGATATTTAAAACCTGGGAGAGTAGGGGCAGTGGTACACATCCCCGGAACTGGCAAATCTCTAATAATATGCTGAGTTCCTGGGAGGAATATTTTTTCCCTTGAGAAAGCAGGCCAATGCAAGACATGCAGGATACCTCTCACCCTCGAACCTGTAGCCTTTAATGATAAAAGATTCTTGCATTCTGCATTAGCTTTCTATGGGGGCAGGGAATTAATTTAAGCAATGGCTGACTATCTCTCTGAGAAGGCTTGGAGATCTGCATCCTAGATGCTTTCTTCTTTGTCCCTTCCAACTGCATAAGAGAATGCTTTGCCAGGTCTCTCCAGTCTCAGGCAAGCTTCCTGTGAACCTCAAGTACTTTTCCACCTCTGGACACAGGGGTATATAGTTGGGTCACGACAGCTCTGTGTGAGACTTGGGAAATGGCAGAGTAACACTTTTACCCATTATCACAGCTTTTCATCTTTTACTCACTTCTTACTTTGCTTCTCACATAATGTTTTCAAAATAGCTGGAGGAGCATTGTTTGAAGTTGCAACAGCCACAGGATAATTCATACAAAGTACCTCTCCCCATCTCAGATGTTCAAGGTTGTGTTTATGTATTTTTAAACTTGTTCATAGTTATTTCACATGAATGGCTGTGTCTATTAGCTCCCCCCTCTCGCACCTTTGGTTGGTTCTGTGTATACGAGACCCCTTTTAAAGACATAAAAGGCCTCTGTGAGGGTTTTCAGCTGTGAAAGCTTTTGTGCCGGCTTGGATTCCTTTTGTTGTAGGAACACCAAAAGCTTAATATTCCCATAAAATAGGCCTTGGGCTTAAAAAAGGCTAGTTTGTCAATCTATTGATTGCCCAGGGCTAAGAAAGCTAATTCCTCAGCACTACCACTGCATGTATTGAACACGTTGATCCTTCTAGGTCAAATCACTGACACCCGCTAAAATAATATTAAGGTTTGTTGCTGTACAAGCCAAATAGCTGTGAAAATCCATCATTGCTACCTGATGCCTCTACCCTTTAATTTCTATTATTCTAGAAACATGGAAGAAGGAGCAATGCAAAGTACAGGGAAATGTATTCAAAATGATCTACAGTGTTCTTAATAAAAATGCCCTTCCTTTACGAGTGCCCGGATAGGTATATAAATATAACCAGCGACGGGCATTTCAATCAGACCTTTACAGCCTTTGCTTTTTCAAGACTGACTTCCTGACCAAGTTCAATTCTCGTCTTAAGTTTTGACTTCCTTCTTCACCTTGAGAAGTTTTTTCTCCATTTTTTTTTTGTTGTTGTAGTTGACCACTTACCCAATTATCCCGATTTCCTCTTGTATAACACCTAAAGTGATTTTGCTTAAAAAAATGGTGAACATTAAAGTTTTTGAAAAGTACTTAAGAAACATGGAGTCAGTAGTCTGAAAACCATCTTGCTCATGTGATGCTTTTGGCTGTCGGTGAGCCAGGGACGCTAGCATAGCATCTTTTCCCCAGCTTGCTTGCTAGGCTGGGTTACCTTCAGACATACCACCCTTCTGCTTAGAACGTACAATCCAGGATTCAACTGGGCAGAGTCTCTGAGATACCTGTAACTTCGGTCAGTAAGAGATAGGAGGTGGGAATCTGAAAATGAGGCACAGTGGTGATGTGTAAAATGTGATATTGTCCCCTTAAGGCACTGCGTGCTTTCGAGTAGACGGACAAGGGAGCAGGAACCTTCCAAAGGGGAGAGAACACCTCTGGGGAGACTGGAAGATGTCATTAATGTCCATGGTGGCCCTAGTGACTGTCACATGTCTAAGGAAGAGCTGTGACAAGAGCAGAAGTGACACAGAGAGAGGGAGGAAAGGACCAGAGAACAGTGGGAACCAGACATGGCTGTGAGTGACGGACTAGTCGTGCAGGCTGCTTTCTGATGAGTTGCTTTCTTGTCTTTCTTCCCTAATGTAACAGAGACCTCAGTTTGAGAAACTGAGCTGTGTTTATCCCTGGATTTATTGGTTCTGTCTGGGCAGATAATTGGGTGACATTGCCACTCCTTAGGGACTGAAGCTAATCTCTGATTTCCGAGTCTACCCTGGAGTAAGATGTCATAACAACAAAGACAGTTTTTTAGTATGTTGCAAAGGTGTCTATCATATATCAAAAAATATCACGCATCAGGAAATATGGCATAAATCCTGCCTGCTACCTGAAACATTCTCATAGGCAGGGTGAGTGAGATGTGTCAGCATCTGCATCTACATAGAGTTTCCCACATATTATTTATTTGGTTTATAAGTTAAAATTTACTAATTATTAGTGTGTGTGCCATAGCACACATATAAAGGGCAGAAGGCAATTTTGTATGATCATTTTCTCCTTCCTTCTTTACATGGGTTCCAAGGATTGAACTCAGCTCACCAGGCTTGTACAGAAAATGCTTTTACACATTGGGCCTTATTGCTAGCCTTAGGTTGTATGTAATTTGTGTAATTCAGTCTCCATCAAATGTGATCCCTCTGTCAATTCTCAGGTCTTCTGGGACTGTTTACATGAGGACTATCCTATGGAGATAGAATGTAGAGCAAGAAAGGAAGGTGTTCTTCACGGAGCTTATAGTGGTTGGGATTGTCTACAGAGCATTTAAAGGAGGAGAATGAGGGGAATTAAAGGGGTGTGTGTGTGTGTGTGTGTGTGTGTGTGTGTGTGTGTGTGTGTGTTTAGAGGCCAGAAGATAATCTCAGGTGTCATTCCTCAGAAGCTACCTATCTTGTTTTACAAGACAGTAGCTCTCACTGGCCTGAAGCCCACCGTACAGTAGTTTAGGTTAACTGACCAGCAGGCTCCAGGAGTCTGCTTCCCTTGTGCTGGGATTCTAATATTGCACCACCATGCCTGACTTTGGTGACTGAATGCAGGTTCTCATGCTTGCAAGGCAAGAAATTCACCCTGAGTTGTCTCTATAGTACTTTTTCTTACTTGTTTTTTTTTTTTTTTTCTCTTCAAATGAATGGGACCACCAAATGGCTATGAATTTCATGGGGAGCCTATTCCATTTACTTTTGCAAATGGAGGGGTGGAAAGACGATGTTATGATTGGACAGAATTCATGGCAAGAGTTGAAAATTGATGGTTGTTACATGGTGGGGAAGGGATCTCTTAAAGCAAACTTTCTATATCACGACAATAATAAGTACCATAAGGGGAACTATACCTGTTCTTTCCCAAAGTTAGTCAAGATTTCTGATGCCAGAGATCAACAGACTGTGTTTATATTTTAGTTCTGGCAACTAATAATTTCGAGTTGAGTAAAGTTCAGAGTTATTCATTGAATCTAATCTTCAGTTCCCTGCATGGAAAGTAGGTACTAAGTTTATCTGCCTGGGAAGGTGATGGTTAGGATTAGTGATAATGTACTTGAAGCGCCTGCCTCATCTGGCGGCTGTCATTATTATCTCCCTTGTTTAGAGCCCCTCTCAGAGGAGACAGGGACTGTAATTTTGAAGTGTTCATCCATCCTTTCATAATTTATTGACTTCATACCATGAGTTGAGCACCAGGCCAAGCTCTGGGGATTTAAGAAGGCAGTGAGCTGGAAAGTAGGTAAGGCAGAAGGAAAGCTATTTCATGGAAGATGTGGTATCAGAATGCTAGAACTGGATTGGGTTGTGACTGTGATTTGGGATAAAGAATTGCCACTATAAAATTGAACCTTAGTGTTCAAGTGAATATTACAGTTGAGCAGGATTCAGCTACATTAAACCTTCTGTCATAAAGACAGAGGTAATGGCTTTCTGTGGGCAGAGCAGCAGAGATGCTTCAATTGTTAAGTATTTATATAACCCTTATATTTGCAATGTATGCACTTTATCATTTCCCAGAAGCTTATGCTGAGAAATACTTAGGCTGAAGATGCTTCTTACAGGTTCTGGGCCGTGTCTAGCACTCTTGGCAAATGTTAAAGTCCACTCAGGAAAGCTGCTCTAAGGAAAGGGGCAAACTGGGGAGGAAAAGTTGTGTGAGTAGATCCAACACATTCTGCTTTCCTTGATTGCTTGAGCCTGTCTCCCCAGGATCCTTTCTTGGGGGTTCTGGAGGCTCACATAACAATGCAGGTGCAGTCCCCATCTCTGGGGAAGGTGGACTGAGCAAGCTTGTTCCTGGGGCGTACTTGGCTGTATTTTATTTTCTGTCTTCTCCCTGTGCTCATTCTCCTAGGTTGTCTGTTGTAATGCCATGGTGTGGCAGTAGGGCACACAGTATATCTTGAGCAGGATGGAGATACTGCTGCTATGCAAAAATGCAAAGATGAAACTATATATTGAGACTGGTTATTTGTCCTAGGTGAAACTTCTGTTTAATGGACACAACTGCTATCTTTCCAGCCAAGAAGAGAGTTAATTATATTCCCTTAGTCATGCATTTGAGTCAGGAGTTATCCTGTCTAGAGGTCACTTCTTTCTACTTGTTATATGCACATTGTAATTATTGCTGACACATCTATGCTTTCCAGCCTGAACTTCACTGTGGTCATTTTAACCCTCTCAACCAAGTGAAGGTGTAAGAGCTCTGAGAGATTTTAGGGTTGTGAGGTAAAAGAACAAAGCCAAAAAAAAAAAAAAAACCCGAACAAAAAACAAAACCAATGCGGAACCTTGTGAGATGTAATTAATAGTGAAGATAGAAATACAATTTGTTTATTTATTTATTAATTTTGCATGTATATTATGCACGTGTGAGTATGTGTGTGTGCAAACAGGTGTGCTCAGCCAGTGAATGTGCATGTGGAAGTCAAAGGTCAATTTCAGGTATTTTTATCACTTTATTATTATTATTATATTATTATTATTTGATATAAGGGTATTCTCACCAAACTTAGAACTTTCTGCTTTGGCTATGCTAGCTGGTCAGCAAGCCCCTAGGACCGTCCTGTTCTAGCCAGCTCCCAGAACTGGGCTTCTACAAATGTGCTATCTGGTCTTGCTTTTACATGAGCAATTGGATCTTAACTCACATCCTCATTCCTGCACAGCAAGGACTTTACCAACTGGGTTATCTCTCTAGCTCTCAATTTTATTTGTTATTCAGGACTTACTGAATAGTTGTCACGCTGTAAACCTAGATCAACCTATTTTATATTTTATGTGCATTTTCATCATTTTAACCTCAAAACACCACAACTTTCAAAGGAGGAAACTGAGGCACCAAGAAATTGCTTATATAGGTAGGTCACATGCCTTAGGAATCCTTCCTCCCTCTCTTCCCCCTACCCCTCCCTTTCTCCCTTCCTTCCTTTCTTTGTTTATTTTCTTTCCTTCTTCCCAACAAGGTCTTACTATATAGTCCTTGCTACTCTTATATTTATGATCCCTTGGTTTGGCTTCCCGTGTCCTGGGATTATAAATGTGCAACCTTACACCTGACTTTGGAGAAAGGTTTTGAATTCCTGAATAGCTTCCATATGTCTTTTGACCACTATTGTAACATGATGATCTACACAGTGTAATAAGGTTTCAAGACAAATCTGCCAGAGTATACATACACACACACACACACAGATATAGATAGACAGATTGACAGACACATACACACAGATATGATATACATACATACACACACACACACACACACAGAGAGAGAGAGAGAGAGAGAGAGAGAGAGAGAGAGAGAGAGAGAGAGAGAGAGAGAGAGAGAGGTGCTTTTCTAAATGTCCTTCTTGGAGGGTTCCTTATTTTAGCTGCTCCAGATGTTTGTGTTTTTCCTTTCCTCCCCAATCCCATTCGTCCTGACTGTAGTTAGGCTGGCCACAAAGACACACATGCCTTCACCTCAGCCTCCTGCGTGTTGGGGTCACAAGCAAGCACTATTGTGTCCATGGGAATTTGAGGTTAGATTTAGTCTTTGGGAATGTCTAAAGTCACTTGGAGTCAAATCTGGTGAACGAGGTAGGTCATCAAGCTGGAGATTTCTACTTTTTATGGCATGATTATGAAGAAATGCATGAGCTAAGCTTCTATGTGTGATTGACATGCCCTGCTGGAAGCATGGCTGATCATGTGCACCCTTTTGATGTGATTATGTTGAAGAGGAAGTCCTTAGAAGGTCTATTTTCTGTTACTCACATATTTTACACATGCAGGTTTTGCTGATGAGCACATTAAACTACCTTTAATCATTTTAAAAAATTGTTTTTAGAAATCATCTTAGTTGGTCATGGTGTTGCAGGCCTGTAGTATGAGCACTTGGGAGGTGGAGGTGGGAAGATCAGGAGTTCAAGGCCATCATCAGCTGCATACAAGTGTAAGGCCAACCTCAGCTACATAAAACTTTGTCTCAAACAAGAAAACAAGACAACAATCATTTAAGAACAATCTGCTCTTCCAACAGCTATTCAAGCAGCCTCTTTACAAGATGCCTGTCTACCATGACAATCTGAATTGCTGTGTGTTGAATTCCCTTTTGACTTTTTGATCACACCACTTACAACTTTTTCATTATGTAAATATAGAAAAATGGTCTTGCGCATGCTTCCTGCTCATTTCCCATCTCATATTTACGAGGTAGAGAAAAAGTTAGAAAGGAAGTGCTGAGTGAGTGAACATTAATAGACTCACATATCAACTTATGTAAGAAATAGATTTTTATGAAAATTGAGGTTACATGCTTTGGAGCACATTACATTGAGGATAATGAAGCTTAAAGCAAAGTTTGAGTTCAGAAATATATGAGATAAAAACACAATAATACACAGTAGTACAAAAGTGAAAGGTATAGTATGTCAACGTCCAGGGGAGTTTTACTTTTTCCTTAAGGCAGAACCTTCGTGTCACAGCTCCTTGGGGAAGGGCTGTGGTTGCTGTGTAAGCAGGTTGATATCAGGTACGTTGTGAGAGAAGCCTATTGTAGGAGTATTAATGTCATGGAAACCAGCGGATGCTACAGAAAGGTTGGCAAATTTCTTCAGAGCTGATTGTTAGGCATCACGGGAGCATTAGTGGTTGTCTGTCTGCTTAGGCTTGCTTGCCTTCCCCTCTGTTTGGGGAATTTTAGTTGACTATCATCAGACAGGCATAATTTTTACACTTGTGCTCTACTGTTATACCTGGAATGTTGGAACATTTAATGGGAGCTAAGAGTTTTCTGAGGTCAGTGAAGGGGCAAACTGATTGCTGCTGTCCCTGGTGTCACACTGTATTCTGTGCCATTGTGTCCAAGGTTCTGAGAGTTTATAGAATTTTTGTGTTCGGTAGAGGAGAAATATAATTTCTACCTTCTGCCTAAGGAAATTATGATGAGGAAAGAGAAAAGACCAGTACTACAAGGTACCAAGAAGCCCCATTATTTGACCTTTGTACCTCAGATACACTGAAATTATGAAATTATTTTTTAATAAGAATTATTTAAATTAGGGCAGGAGAGATGGCTTAGAGATTACGAGCACTTTCTACTCTTTTGTTTTTTTACAGAGGACCGTAGTTTAGTTCTCAGGGCCCATGTCTGGTGACTCACAACCACTTGTAATGCCAGTTTTAGAAAACCTTCCTCTATCGTCCCTGAGCACCCACACACAGGTGGCATTCATACACACAGAAACATATATAAGTAAAAAACAATTATTTAGTAGACAGATTAGATGTCTATCTATCTACCTATTTATTTATTTATATATATGTCTCACTATGTATCCTTGGCTGGTCTGACTTGCTATGTAGACCAGGCTTGTCACAAGCTCATGGTAACTCACTTAACTTCTGCCTCCCCAGTGTTGGCCTTGAAGTTGTGTACCACCACACTCAGCTAACTAGAAGTGTTTAGTAAGTGGATTTGTCATTGGTAGTAAGTTGTTAAAGATCCCATGTTGACTGAAGGTGCTCTTCAATACCTGCTGTACAAGCAAGTTACTTATTTGAATAATGCTACTGTTGCTAAAAATATGTTAGGATCACCCTTTGGAACAGACTTCAGAATTATTTAAAAATCAAGCAAGAAAACTCATCTAATGGCTTCAGAGTCCTAGCTCATCTGGATCTCATCCTGAATACCGTGTTACCTAGCAACACCATTACTTTTACCCATTCAACTTAGTTTTAAATAATTTGAGGGCATTTCTTCAGAAGTTATACCTGTTCTTAAAAGATAGAAATATGCTATCACCAAAAGTGGTTTTAAAAATGACTTTGGGCTTGGTACTGGCATAAAAACAGACTTGTGGATCAATAGAATCGAATTGAAGATCCCGAAATTAACCCAAAAACCTATGAATACCTGATCTTTGACAAAGAGGCCCAAAATATTTAATGGAAAAAAGTAGTATCTTTAACAAACGGTGTTGGCATAGCTGGATGGTAGTGTGCAGAAAAATGCAAATAGATCCAAGCCTATCACCCTGCACAAAACTCAAATCCAAGTGGATTAAAGACCTCAGCATAAACTCAACCACACTGAACTTGATAAAAATGCAAGTGGGAAATACCCTCCAGCGTATTGGCACAGGTGACCACTTCCTAAATTTAATGCCAGTAGCACAGACACTAAGAACAACAATCAATAAGTGAGACCTCCTGAAACTGAGAAGTTTCTGTAAAGCCAAGGACAAAATCAATAAGACAGAATGACAGCCTATAGAATGGGAAAAGATTTTCACGAACCCTACAAGTGATAGAGGACTGATCTCTAAAATATATAGAGAACTCAAGAAACTAGAGCCCAAAAACCTTGAATAATCCAATCAAAAAATGGGGTTCAGAACTAAAAAGGGAATTCTCAGCAGAAGAATTATAAATGGTTGAAAGGCACTTGTAAAAATGCCCAACATCTTTAGCCATCAGAGAAATGCAATTCAAAACAACTTTGAGATACCACCTTACACCCGACATATTGGCTAAGATAAAAGACACAGATGACAGCCTATGTTGGAGAGGTTGCAGAGCAAGGGGAACACTCCTTCATTGTTGGTGGGAGTGTAAGCTTGTTCAGCCACTCTGGAATGCAGTATGGCGGTTTCTCAGAATACTGGGAATCAATTTTCCCAAAGATCCAGCAATACCACTACTGGGCATATACCCTAAAGATGTACATTCACACTCCAAAGGCATTAGTTCAACTATGTTGTGTAGTAACATGAATGAGAATCAGAATAAAATATCTGGGGAAGGCAGAAATACCAGAGAGAGGAAGCACCACAGTCAATTTTCACCCAGCTGTGTTACAACTTCTTTAGTGTCGCTCTTGGTCACTTTTCCCAGTCGCTTCTGTCTTTCTCGGTTTCAACAAGCCCTTATACACCCTAGCCCATCCAGGTTAGGATTTAAGGCTGTAACCTTAAACTCACAGAAACAGAAGAAATTCTGTCTCTGGAGTTGTGGGATAAAGGGTGTAGGTCACCACTCCCAGCTTTCCCTGTGCTGGGATTAAAGATGTGTGTGATTGACTCAGCTGTTTATCCTTGTATTCAAGGAGCTGAGCTGTCTGCCTAGGATTTGATTGTGTGCTTTCTCTCCCAATATTTAGGTTTTATTAAGTATGTAATATATGTCTACATATCCCCTTTTGTGTCAAAAATAAAAAAAAGTTATAACTATCATAGGAAAGACTATATATAATAGATATAATAATTATATAATAATATATAAGCAATTATATAAGGAGTGTCTAGTTTATTAACAATTGACAGATTTGAAGGAAGTATTTTATTATTTATCTTATTTTGGTGAGTCTATAGGATTGTATTTAAGTTGTATTATTAACTAAAAACTATATTTTGATGTCTTTTAAACTTATTTCAATTTTTTTAAAACTGTCACTAGATAACTATAGCTATTAACTATTTTATTTTTAAATTTCTCAGAGACCCAAGAAGGAAATAATATTAAGCAAATAGCAACTTTTAAAAATGTAAGAAATGAAATAGCTGGCTGCCTGGATAGTCACTCAAAGTTTTTCTGTGTTGTTGAAGTGACTATTTTTAGCCTATAGACCTAGCATGTCTGACAGACTTTTTTGGGTAGCAGGATATTTTTAAAATTCTTTCTACCTTGTTTTGGCAAGGTTTGGCAATTTTTTTTTGCTTGTTTGTTTTGAATATCATATTGTCAGCAGTTAAGGTAAGAGTACTTTCTTGCCCAGTGGCTAACCTTTGTCACAATGAAGGTCAACTTATATGGAAGAGTTTTATGATGTTCATAATCTTCTCTGAAGTGGATTGGTACTGGCAGGAGCAGATGTCCCATTGTCAAAAGAATAATTTATGTTTTTGAGATTTTTTTAAAATGTTATATTTTATGAATCTTTGAAGTGCTTGAAGAAGACCTGTCCATCTAAAATATGTCTGATCTTGAAAACATATCTAATATGACTATAAGTTTGATTGTAATGTCTAACTATTAACTTATATTTTTTTATACCTTAATTAGTTGGTAACAATTTTTTTGGACTAGCAGTTTGTATTATATTGTATAATATCTTGAACAAACAGGAATATATATACAGTGACAAAATTAATCTCAACTTTATATTAATATATGCAATTTGTATACAATATATAAAAAGTCAAATCTAATGTAAAATATTTAAATCTAGTAAATTTTTTAAAAGTAGATTTAATAATCTATCTTTATTCTTATTATATCTGTACATGGCTGTAAGTGGTTTTTTCTGTGGGGAGGAAATTTGTGCCCCACATTGGGTGCCAAATGTAGTAACACAAAAAAGACTCAAAGTCAAATATTGGGAAAAGGCTAAAATATAAACAACAAAAAAACCCCACCACAGTCAGTTTTCACCCAGCTGTCTTGCAACTTCTTTAGCCTTGCTCTTAGTTGCTTTTGCCAGTCGCTTCTCCCAGTTGCTTTTTTTAGTTGCTTCTTTCAGTCGCTTCTGTCTCTATAGGTTTCTACAAGCCCTTATATACCCTATTTCATCCAAGTTCAGATTAAAGGCATGTAGCCTTAAACTCACAAAACCAAAAAAAGATTCTGTTTCTAGAGTTATAAGATAAAGAGTAGAAGTCACCGCTCCAAGCTTTCCCTGTGCTGGGATTAAAAGTGTGTGTGATTTACTCTCAGCTGTTTATCCTTATATTTAAAGATCTGAGCTGTCTGCCTAAGATTTGACTATGTACTTTCTCCCCTAATATTTAAGTTTTATTAAATATATAATATATATCTACAATGTTCATAGCAGCATTATTTGTAATAGCAAGAACCTGGAAACAACCTAGATGCCCCTGTACTGAAGAATGGATTAACAAACTGTGGTACATCTACACAATGGAGTACTACTCAGCAATAAGAAAAAAAATGATATCCTAAAATTTGTAGGCAAATGGATGGATTTGGAGAATATCCTCCTGAGTGAGGTATCACAAACCCAGAAAGATAAGCAGGGGATGTACTCATTCATTAGTGGACTTTAAACAAAAAGCAAAGCATTCCCAAGCTGCAAACCACAACCACTGAACAGCTTGGGATCCGAAACACCTTGGAGTGCATTCCCTTCAGAGGAACACCTGATCCAGTCTTGATGTTGGGGTGAGGAAAGCGGATCTGCCTGGAGTGGATGCTGAACTAAGCCACGTTGGGACCTTGGGACCTCCTGCCCTTGCTGGGAGGAGATAAGGAGATGGGGAGAAGAGTGAGCGACTGGGAGGGGTGGGAGGGGGGAGGGAGTTTGAACAATGGGATGCATGGATAAAAAATGAGACTTTATTTATAATAATAAAAAAGCCCCCAAAATAAATAAATAAATAAATAAATAAATAAATAAATAAATAAATAAATAGAAAAAAAAATGACTTTGGGGTTTTGTTGGAGAGCTAGTTGATTTGGTGAGTTCTCTCCCTACAAAATGAGGACCTATGTTTAATTCCCCCGAATCCATGTTAAAAATACTGGCACTTGCTTGTAATTATAGCGCTAGAGATGTGAGGAAAAGAGGATCATCAGGGCTCCTTGGTCAGCTAGCTTAGCCTATTTAGTGGGCTTCAAGTCATCAAGAGACATTGTCTCTAGGAAAAAGAGACACTCATTTGTCTTCTAGGCTTCACATGTACCCACACCAGGCATGTATCCATGAACATATGTACATATAAACACAAAAATATAAAAGTTGGGAGGAAGGGAGAGATTATATATTGGAATTTGATTGTTATGTATTAAGTATCTCTAGAGATAATTTAGACATTATAAATTGACAAGTGAATTTACCCTTTGGTGCACAAACTGTATTTCTTGGAATTTACTACACAGATACATTAAGAAAATACAGGAAAAAATTTTGCACAGACTATTTACTACCACAAGAAAAGAGAGAACATACATATTCAACAACAGAAGGCAGGTTGAGGAATTTTGGAGCATTCATAAATTAGAACATGATTCCATAATAAGTAAAAATAAGGCCGAGGTACACACTAAGTAAATACAATATAATGTACTGTCACTCTTGTTTTCAATATTTATTTTTCTTAGTGTTTCTGTGTGAATGGATGCCACATGTACTATGTATGAGCAGGTGCCCATGGAGGCTAGCAGAGGGCATCAGATCCCCTGGAGCCAGAGTTACAGAAGATTTTGAGCTGATATGTAGGTCCTGAGAATTGAACCCAGATCCTCTGAAGAGCAGTGAATGTCTTAACTGCTAAGCAATCTCTCCATTTCCAACAAATTAGTTTTAAAAAGTGATGTAGAGGACCTGTGCTCTCTGCAGCGTCCCAGCGCACTCTGGAGCAGGGGCAGCTGAACTCTGCACCTGGCCGCACCCGCAGCCCCTGCTGCTCAGGGAATCTACTAAGAGCCCTACTGCGACCCTGAACTGAGTGAACTGAGCAAACCAACTGCAGGGGTCTATGAGGGGCGGATTCGAACCCTGACCAGAGGTGAGGAGGGCTTGGCGGGCCTCAGCCCCTGTATCCTGGCCTGGGAGGGAGAGTTGACCTCACACTGCTTCCGGTTCCGCGACCGGGACCTGTGCTCTCTGCGGCGTCCCAGCGCACTCTGGAGCAGGGGCAGCTGAACTCTGCACCTGGCCACAACCGCAGCCCCTGCTGCTCAGGGAATCTACTAGGAGCCCTACTGCGACCCCGATCTGAGTGAACTGAGCAAACCAACTGCAGGGGCCTCTGAGGGGCGGTTTCGAACCCTGACCAGAGAGGTGAC